>RBNI01003254.1:0-16303 GCA_003990745.1 Jimgerdemannia flammicorona
GGGGGGGGGGCAGGCTCTATATTTCATATACGAGTATATAGATGGAAAGTAATCTATTTAGTAATTTTTATCAATTGTAGTCGCCCTCAAAATTTCAGCGAACGCCATCTATGGCTTCACTGGGGCGAAGGAATCCAAACTTCAGTGTCTCCCCATCGCAGAAACAGTCGTCCTGCGTGGCGCCCAGATGCTTGAGCAGGCCAAGGAGGAGGTCGAGCGGAGGTACTACGCGGACGGCCTCAAAGTTGTCTACGGCGATACAGACTCGGTGTTTGTCAGGGTTCCCGGGGTGGACGTGGAAGCCGCGCTCGAATGGGGGAACAGGATGTCAAGGGAAGTGAGCGAAGTGTGGAAGGAGCCGGTGAAGCTGGAATTTGAAAAGGTGGGGTATTACGAAGGGAGTGGGATTTGCGTGTGATGCTTGATATTCGTAGTGAGAGGGCTTTGTTTATATGAAAGTGGCAATACCCTTAGAAATTGCTGATATATTGACGACTATCTCGCTTTCTTGAACTGTTTCAGGTGTATTTTCCGTACATGTTGGTAAACCGAAAACGATACGCGGGCTTACAATGGACGAACCCGGACGAGCCGGACGAGATCGATGCGAAGGTTTATTGCTATTTTATTTTTTATGCAATACTCTCTCTTCCTAAATTCTCACCCATGAGCGCACCGACCTTTCCCTTTTTGTCGCAGGGTATTGAATTGCAGCGCCGCGACGTTATCCCGCTACTCACGGAGCTCATGTCAAAGATGCTGACGGTCCTGTTCCCCGTGCGCCACAACACGGAAACCTCGCGCATCTCGCAGGACGAGCGCGCTGCGTTGATCGATCAGGTTGTCGAGCTGGTGAGGAATACGGTGCAGGGTGTGCTAGCTGGTAGTATTGACGCTGGAAAATTTGTTTTGACTAAAGGTGGGTTTATGTTAAATTTTAAGGTAGACTGGGAATCGATTAACGTATTTGCGATTTTCATATCGATTGAGTGTTTGGATTTGTAACATGCTATTTACCTTGCATATATTTCAGGGTTGTGGCTCGGTACGGAGACCGACGACTACAAGGCGAAGCAAGCACACGTGGAGCTCGTGGAGCGGTTACGGAAACGACAACCCTGGCGGGAGTTTCACGACGGGGAACGGTGAGCAATTCTCGATATCTTATGTTTTTTTGGTCGCCCTTCACGGATATTCTGAACTTAAATGTTTCTATTTGTGAATGCAGCATACCTTATGTGTTCGTCCAGGCATCGCCCACCGCTAAGGGCCACGAGAAATCCGAGGACCCACGGTATGCAGTTGAAGCCGGGATCCCGTTGGATTATCAATACTACTTGCGGCACCAGGTCGGTCATTGTTCTTCATATCTTTCCAACGCGAAGTGGAAAAACCTTGCTCTCACGATTTCGTACGCTCTTTCTTCGTCAAAACACTGATTCTCCTTTCGCCTACAGCTCGAACAACCTCTCACCCGCCTCCTTGAGCTGTTCCTCCCACCGTCGAAAATCCAGAACTTGTTCTACGGCGACCATACACGCGTCCAGGCGTCCTCAGGTCCATCGTCCTCGTCGTTGGTGGCGACGTCGGCGACCGGCAACAAACGCGGTGGCTTGGCCTCGTTTTTTGTTGCGACGGCGTCGAGTTGCTTGGTGTGCAAGCGTCGTATTGCGCTGGAGAGGAGTTTGTGCGAGGAGCATGAGAATATGGTGGGTGCCGAGATAAAGCGCTCGTTATGGTGCTATTACATTCTCTAAATGCTTTGCGGCAATCTATTGCACAAAATATCTGTAGAGTACTTCTGTGTACATATCGCTTACGGCGCACATGAATGAGCTGGCGCTCAAGAGCCAAAATCTCCATGCGATCTGTAGGCAGTGTCAGGGCTCGATGACCCGTGATGTCATCTGTGTTAATACGTACGTTTATTTCATTGTCGGAATGTTTGTTTCTTTGAAGGTAAATTCGGTTATGGTCGACTTTCCTTCAGTTATGATAATACTTAAGGTAATTTCGCAATTGGTATCCTTTTCAAATTCTCGTGCCTGTAGGGATTGTCCGATCTATTACCGACGTCAGAAGGCGGCATCTGACATTGCCAGATCAGATGAAGAGTTCGTCAGGTTTTGCCAGATGGAAGAGTGGTGATGGGATTGGGTCTTTTTATCCGGTTGTTATCCAGTTGCGCGAAGAGGGTGGAGATACGAAAATTGTACTTAATGTGAGTGGGCAGTAACGTTCATAGATTGGAGGGCTTGACTTTGACGCGGATGGCGTTTTTGGGTTCAGTTTAAGATCTTGTATGCATGCATAATATAATTTAAGCTGCAACATAACCACTTATTGTTTTATTTTCACGCGCGCACATTCGATCCTGTGTCCCACAAATGTGTTGCCTTTCTGCGGCACCTTGCTGTCAGCTGTGGCTTTCCTGCATGATTAACTGACCACATGTAAACGTGCAATCCAGCTGTCTGGAAGAACATGGATCAGAATCTTTCAATGGTATAGTAAACTGAATAGTAAAGAACTAATTATGTTGAGTATGAATTTTCTATCTCTAAATACCTTATTAATATCTAATACCCTGATATCTTTAATATATCACCAATCTTTGACTTTCAGATTTGAAAAGTATGAATACCTAGGTCTAAAAAGTAAACCTAAATATCTACACTTTTAGTTCTTATGAAGATATCACTCTTTTTTATAAATCTAAATAAAAGTCTACTGTTGGAGCTACTGGTTATATACTAGCTTGCTATCATTTTTTACTACTCTCTCTTGGTTGGACCAGTTGTTTCTTTTATCTTAATATTCATAATTAAGTAGAAGATATATTTTGTGATCTTTTTATTATAAATGTTGGGGCTGTAGTAATTATTGAAAGCCAGATATGTGGGTTTATTTGTAGTTCTTTCTCTTTTATTATTTCTTCTGCTATTTTTTCTTTTGTTTATAATTCTGATATCAGTATTCATAGTTAAATATGGTACTTCTAATAAGTCTTAATGAGTTGATTATAATTAGTTTGAGTTGTTTTAAATCAACTTGTTAAACTCAACTTTTTACTCAATTCAAATTAATTTCTATTAATTTCTTATAATTTAAATTAAGATTCAAGTTAATTAGTTAATTTAAATCATAATTTAAGTTGTTTTAAATCAAAATTTAAGTTGATTTAAATCAACTTATTAGAAGTATTAGTTAAGTAGATATGTCTTAGAATCTTTTTATTATAGATATAACTAATATATCTTAGAATCTTTTTGTCATAGATGTGACTGATATACCTTGAGATCTTTTTATTATAGATAATCTTTTTATAACTATAGCTATCAGAGATATTATAGTTATAGTAACTGTAATTATAGTAGCTATAGTTATGGTAGCTATAATTATGGTAGCTATAGTTATAGTAGCCATAGTTATAGTAGCTGTGGTAGTTATTAGCAGTTAGATATATGAGTTTGTTTGTAGTTCTTCTACTCTTTCTTCAGTTTATATTTTTTTAATTATAGTTCTAATATTAAGGACTAGATAGATTGTCAGATAATTACTAATAAGTATAAAGTTTATGAATATAGAACTATAGATAAGGAAGAGGCAGTCTGGAGACCAGAGATATAAAGATGAAATTGTCTTCTATTGAGAGATTCTCTAGTGGTAAACTTTTAGCTAGAGGATAGAGTAAAGTATCAGAGAGAGCAGAGTAGAGATCTATAGTCTGAGAGTAGATAAAGAGTGGGTATTGATAAAGTATGGAACTAGGCAGATGTCTGATTATAAAGCAAGATAGTATAAGGTAGCTATTTTTTAAGTTCTAAATAGTATAGTAGTAACTTCTATAATAGAATATGATACTGAACTTTTGATTAGGACACTTAGTAGAAGGGAGCTTATTTGAATGTAAGAGTGCTTTAATGTTAGACAAAAGAGTGGAGTAGTATAGACCTCAGAATACTGGCTGAGAGAGTATAAGGTGCTATCAGATTTCTAGTTAACTATTGAGAGCTAGTTGAGGGTATAGTCTTCTAGAGAGATAGATAGAGAGTGGTGGGGTATTCTTCAATCATAACTAGTAGAGAAAGTTAGTGTAAGAGGGTTGCTTTTAGGATAACTGTTACATAGTTCTGGAAGGGTTTTCTGGAAGTTCTGGATATTCTGGAAGACCGTTTTCTTATGGTCAAGATCAATTTCGTATGGAGTACGTCCTCTACGCTTATTGATTTCAAGATTGGGTTGACGTCTCAACCAAAGTCCTTTTTCGGACTAGTTCTGGATGTTCAGGATTTTCCGTATTTCAGGAAGTTCAAGAAACTAAGACCAGCTTAGTTGAATTGGCGTATCGCTGCAGACAATACCCAATTAGGAAATTTCGTAACAGGGTTAGGAGTAGGACCTAACGGGGAGCGGATTTACTTAAGAGTGATTTGTGGGTTATTAAATAGGTTTATTCGTTATTCATGATATTGCTATACTAGGAGTAGTTGTGTGAAGGGATATTGTGGGGAAGTACTTAAGAGTTGTGTTCAGATTGTTCAGGTCTGAGATTCTGAGGTCTGGGGGAGGGGGTATTTATACTAGTGAGGGGCTATCTGGACTATGCTAGATATGGATGTAGCACTAAGTGCTTTGCTGAGTCGGAATGCAGTCACATAGTACAAGTGTGATCTGACATGTCAAGAGATCGTCTGACTGCTGAGTCAGTTCACAGTCATGTCGTACAAGGCTACTCTAACTATACTATGACTGCTAATCTATTTATAGGTTTAGGCACTGTCTGGGTAGTCTTCGATGACATCACCATTGATGACATCATCTCTGATGAAGTAGTCATCTAGGAAGAGTGGTTCGCGGATTACTTCTCCTTGTTCACTGAGGTAGTAATACATTGGAACTTCATCTCCATCCCACAGGATAGCATCATCTGTCTCATATGCTAGATAAGGTGTTAGGGGGCGAAGAAGTGGTGCATCATCTTCGTTTTCATCAGATTCGCTGTCTGCGTACCTTCTGTAGGTTACAGCACTATGAGTCGCAGGGTTGTAGTATGCTGGCGGTTGGGGTTCATGTTGCTCGTACTTGGGTGGTGGAGTGGTTGGTTCAATCTCGAGAGTTGTCTGAAGGTATAGGTTGTGTTCTTCAGTCTCTTCATTGTAGTTGAAGTAGTCGGGGGTGAATGCAGGTTGGTATTCGTGCCAGTGGTCATTGTCCCAATAAGTCTCGTATGTGGTTATGAACTGTTCTAAGTTCATCGGCAGAGTTGGTGGTGTGATCAGAGTTGGAAGAGATCCTTGGCTTGAGGTCATGTCGGTATCGGAAGGATCATTGTCTTCTGCTTTGTCCTTGTCGAAGTTGATTATATCATAGATATCCTTCATGGCGTATCCAACTTGGGGCATTTGCAGGATATGGTCATCGGGGTGTGGGAAGGTTCTGTCTGTGGTTTCAACATACTCAAGGTACTTGTGGTTGAGTTCTTGTATCATGTCGTCGATTTGGCCATAGGACAGGGTGGCAACCATTTCGCTGGTAGTGACTCGGAGGTAGGGAATAAAGGTGCTGTACTCATAAAAGAGTTCTCAGTGTTTGTGGGCAATGAGTTTCTGGTATTGAGACATCTGGGTAATGTCTGTATTATGGTGGTGTTCAACCATGTCTTCCAGGAGGCGGCCGATCTGGTAGTAGCTTAAGATTTGTCCAATCCGGTGGGCCTCATTAAGCATGTTCAGGGCATTCCATTGGGCTTCCATGAAGTAGAGAGGTGCTTGGCTGTAGATATTCATAAGGGGCAGAGGGGGTGTGGCTCGGTTGACAATGGTATTCCAAATGTCGGCACGGATGTGGTTGTAGATCTCGGTGGTCATGTTTGTGTGTTTGGAAGTTATGGATGTTGTTTGTTTTGGTTCTCTGTTTCGATGCATCTCAGGGCTGGGTATATATGCATTTGTTCTGGATTGGTAAGATTCCATTTGTGTGAATCTTGTGTTTCATGACTTGGTATTGACTCAGCTTTGTGCACTGTGACTTCTATTTGACTCAGCTTCATGATCTTGCAGGTGATTTCCAGATTTGTTCAAAGATCGCGTGTGATTTCTGTGGCTTGGAGGTTGTGCGCTTACAGTTAGTGATGAATGACTTTCTATAGAGTGGACCTTTGCAGTTTAGATTGGTCTTTCTGAATATTAGCTGTTTATCTTTGAAGATAGTTAGAAACTATTATTAGAAATAAGGGTGGTGAGATAAGAGTAGTTATTATTAGAATTATTAAATAAGTAATAAGCTAGGTAAAGTCTCAGAGAGAGGTCTATATCATGAGTTAATAAAAAGAATTTGTACAAAGAGTAGAAGAAGTATTCAGATAATTAGAGAGATAGTTAACTTCTATTGAGAAGATATTAAAGATAGGCTCTATAAAGGAATTGAATAGAGAGTAAGGCTCTGCTATTATATTATATAAATATAGATTGGTTTGATAATAAATATGAGAGTCCAAGCAACTATAAAAAAAAACATAAAACATAAAACTGTAGATTTTTTTAAGTATAATAAAATTAATAGATAGAATATGACAATAAATGAATAATATGTGATGAGTGATCACATGATCTGGCAATGATATCATGATCAAGCAGTATATGATAAATAATATAAATAATATGAGAAATATAAATAAAAATGATATTTAGTTTATCTCTAGTAACTGGTATTACTATAAGAGAGTTACTTATAAAAGTACTATTATGTAGTTCTGAAAGGGTTTTTAAAAGTTCTATATATTCTGGAAGACCATTTTCTTTAGATCAAGATCAATTTTATATAGAGTATATCCTCTATACTTATTGATTTTAAGATTAGATTGATATCTCAATCAAAGTCCTTTTTTGGACTAGTTCTAGATGTTCAGAATTTTCTGTATTTCAGAAAGTTCAAGAAACTAAGACCAGCTTAGTTGAATTGGTGTATTGCTATAGACAATACTCAATTAGGAAATTTTGTAACATAGTTAGGAGTGAGACTTAATGAGGTATAGATTTACTTAAAAGTAGTTTATAGATTATTAAATAGGTTTATTTACTATTTATGATATTACTATACTAGAAGTAGTATGTGAAGGAATATTGTAGGGAAGTGTTTAGAAGTTCTTGTATATATTTCAGTCTGTTCAAGTCTGAGTTTCTGAGGTTTAGAGGAGTGAGTATTTTTACTAATAGAGGGCTATCTGGACTATACTAAATATAAGTATAGTACTTAATATCTTGCTGAGTCAGAATACAGTCATATGAACTAATATATCAAGAGATTGTCTGACTGCTGAGTCAGTATACAGTCATATCATATAAGACTAATCTCACTATACTAATGACTGCTAAGCTATCTATAGATTTAGATGCTATTTAGGTAGTCTTTGATAAGATCACTATTGATGATATCATCTCTGATAAAGTAGTTATCTAAGAAGAGAGGTTCTTAGATTATATCTCTTTGTTTATTCATATAGTAGTAGGTTGAAATCATATCACTATCTTATAGAATAGTATCATCTGTTTCATATACTGGGTAAGATATTAGTGAGCAGAGAAGGGATACATTGTCTTCACTTTTATCAGATTCACTGTCTGCATATCTTCTATAAATAATAGTACTATGAGTTATAAAGTTATAGTAAGCTAGTAACTATAGTTCATTTTATTCATACTTGGGAGGTAGAGTTATTAGTTCAATTTTGAGGGTTATTTAGAGGTATAGGTTGTATTCTCTAATTGTAGTTGAATAAATCAGATATAAATATAAATTGATACTAATGCTAGTGATCATTATCTCAATAGATCTTATAACTATTGTAAGTTTATTGATAAGATAAACAGAGTGATCAGGGCTGATAGAGATTCTTAGCTAGAGATCATATTAGTATCAAAGGGATCATTATCTTTAGCTTTATTGTTATTAAACTGGATTATATCATAGACATCTTTCATAGTATATCCAACTTGGAGCATTTATAGAATATAGTCATTAGGATAGGAGAAGAATCTGTCTGTAGTTTGAATATACTTAATATATTTATAGTTGAGTTCTTATATCATATTATTGATTTGGCTATAAGACAGAGTGGTAACTATTTTAGTAATAGTAACTCAGAGAAATATAGGTGCTATATTTATAGAAGAGTTTTTGGTATTTATAAGTGATGAGTTTCTGGTGTTAGGATATCTGGGTAATATCTGTATCATAGTGATATTCAACTATATCTTCTAGGAGATGGCTGATCTAATAGTAGTTTGAGATTTGTCCAATTTAGTAGGCTTTACTGAGTATATTTAGGACATTCCATTGGACTTCCATAAAATAAAGAGGTGCTAGACTATGGATATTTATAAGGAGCAGGAGAGGGGTGGTCTAATTGATAATGGTATTTCAAATATCAGCACAAATATAGTTATAGATCTCAGTGATTATATTTATTTATATATTCAAAAGTTATTTGTTTGGTTTATTGTAGTTCTCTATTTCAACATATAGTATTTTCAGTATATATACTTTTAGTCCTAATTGGTAAGACTCTATTTGTATAAATTTTATATTCTTTGACTTTGAGTTGACTTAGCTTTATATTTCATAACTTCAGTTTGACTCAGCTTCATAATCTTGTATGTGATTTCTGGATTTATTCTGAAGTGATATATGATTTCAGTGGCTTGAAGGTTGTATACTTACAACTCTCTCTTTCTTAACTTTTGACATCCTTATTGAGATTTTCTAATTTGGTCTAGTGTTGTTACACTATTTGGATGATCAAAAGTCTGGTAATATTCATTTTTCTCAGAAAGTGACATACTTATAGTATAGTTACCTAATAAATTAGATTTATATATTAAAGAGTCATATATTTGATGCTATGTACCAGAAGTAATTCTGACATCATTTACTGCTAGAGAATTTTCTCTAAGAAATCTTCTTAAATATCTATACCTTGTTTCTCATCAGTGATATAGAGAGAATAGGCTATCTTTCAGTTTTGCTATCTCTTTAAAGAGTTGGTATTCTTTTGTCTTGACTTGCTGAGTTCTTGATTTCATTTGTGATAATTATAAGGGTACTTATAACAATGTTCAGAAGGGGTAATATATAGTATAAGACTGATAGTATCAGAGTATTCAGGTTTAGTTATTCAAAGAATCATATTCTTGAACTAAGTTAATAACATTCTAAAGGTTGGTTTTGGGTTTCCATATAGTATCATAGATCAGATAACCTTTCTATTTGATAAGATATTCTGGATGGTTCTTATGACTATATTTGTTAAAGATTTGTTCAACTTTATATTCTTCTTGATCATTAATAATAACAGGTATAGGTGGTTTTATAGTTCAGTTTGAGAATGGCTCATCATCATTTTTATTATATTACTTGAGATATTAAACATTGAAGACTTGGTAATCTTAATAGTGTCTGGTAGTACCAATTTGTAGGAAGTTGGAGAGACTTATGTAATGACTTTGAATAGTCTAATAAATTTACTATTTAGCTTTGTAGAGAGTCTATACTTGAGGTTATCAACTCAGTATCCTCAGATATCTAGTAGAACTTTTTCTTTAATATTAAATGTTTCTTCTCAGCAATACTAGTTGATATACTATGATTGTTGTTCTTGAGCTCAAGATAAATTCTTAATTGTAATCTGGCTTAAGTTATATATTTAGAGTAGGAATTCTTCAACAGCTTTAATAGTAGAGAGTTCATCAGTAGTGATCTTGTTGTATGTGTATTATATAGAGGATAGACAGGTGTAATGGTAATTATGAAGTCCAAGTGACTATAAAAAAAAAAAAAAAAAAAAAAAAAAAAAAAAAAAAAAAAAAAAAAAAAAAAAAAAAAAAAAAAAAAAAAAAAAGTAGTGATCTTGTTTGCTATATTTTTGCTGGCTATGTCACCAATCTTGTTGTCATAATTACTTTAATACTAGAGAGGATTTTACCTACTATCTAGGAGGACTTATAATTGCCTTGAATATCTGGGCAGATATTTTTGTCATAATTGTCTTCTGCTACTAGAGAGGACTTCATTATTACTATTAGTAGACTTCTTTTACAATAGGACTATATTTTCTATTACCAAAGGACCATTATAAAGATACCTATCTTAGTACTCTGGCTCACACCTGTATTCATTAGTATAGCATATAAACTAGAGAAGTTCTAGCCACTAACTAGGACTCATAATCTGTTATAATAAACAGAAGAAGTAATTTATTCAAAATGCTTATATTACATATTTTATACATTACTGATAAATGATGTAAAACTGATGAAATAGCATATAACATAAAGTCACATACCTATATATTGAATTACTATCTCAATAGTTTTGATTTCCAAAATTAGATAATTAAATATTTATATCAATAACTTAATATATATATAATTATCTAATTTTAATAATTATGATATTATTTAAAAGTTCTTAATAAGATCTTTCTAATGATACCAAGAATATTAAAATCAGATTATGTATTACTAAGCTACATATTAAGGAGAATGTTCTTTTGAAGAAATTTCCAAAATTGGCAAGTTGAATAATTTCCAAAATTAGTAAGTTGGATGTTTTCCTTAATAACTTAGCAATATATGATCTAATTTCAATATTCTTAGTATTATTAGAAAGGCCTTATTAAGGGCTTTAAAATAATACTATAATTATTAAAATTGGATGATTATATATCAAGTTATTGATATAAACATTTAATTATCTAATTTTGAAAATCAAAACAATATTCAATTTGAATCAATCTAGATTAGCTTATTTTCTATCTAAGTTGATCTAAATGGAATTCAATCCAAATCAATCTGAATCTAATCCAGATTGAATTGACTTATTTAGAGTACTATATATAAGATAAGATTCTTCTTATTTGAGCTTCAGTTTGATAGTAAAGTTTGTTTTAATCATACTTCTCCAAACTAGTACTTAATCTCTAATCTTAATCTTTTAATTAGTGCTCCCAAATGAATTAAATTAATTCAAATCAAATCAAATTAGGGATTTTTCAATTTGAATCAAGTTCAAATTAAATTAAATTCAAATCAAATTGAGAATCTAATTCAAATCCTATTTTTTAAAATATAATAATTTGATGAAAATATATTCAAATTTAACAAGCTAAAGATTATTAAATTTAGATATATTTTCATTAAGTTATTATATTTCAAAAAATAGAGTTAGAATCAAATCTTAAATTGAATTAGACCTTTGATTCAATTTATTAAGAGCACTACTTCTGATTCTTCTACTTTTAGTTATAGTACTTCTTTTATATTTCTTAGGCCTTGATTATCTAAGCTTGGGCTTGATTTTATAACTGTTCTGTCTTTTTGAGAAGATCTCTGAAGTTCTGATGATTAGTGGTTCTGGTTTTCTTAACAAATATTATTTTGAATAGTTTTTATTTAGTTGAGATAATAGGGGTATTCTGAATTTCCTATAAGATCTCAGATAAGCAAAGGTCCCAGTTGGTAGAGTTGACTTGTATAAGCTCTTTCTTAATGGTCTAGTTTATTAATTCTGTCATTCATTAGTTTGAGGGTAATATGATATGGTTTGTTTGAGATAGATCTTGTAGATTTGAGCATAGCTTGTAATTATGTTGTTGATGAATTCTGTGCCTCAGTCAGAAAGAAATTCTTCAGAGAGTTTATATCTAAGTGTGAGTCTATGGGGAAGGCCAATAATAGTCTGAGCATTAGTAATTTTCATTAGAAAGACTTCAGACTATTTGGTTAGATATTTTACAAATACTAAGATATATTTATTTTTATAACTAATAGAGATCTAATTATATCTACTCTCCATCTTTGAAAGATGTCTTCTAGTATAGCTTCAATTATGATAGAGATAGTATTCTTGGCTCATATATTGTCTTCTGGCCTATCATCTACTAGGTTGATTTATGGATTAAATCTAGGGTCATTTCTATCTTCAGATTCTTTCTCCTCTTCTGTAGTAGACTCTTCACTACTAGTATATTCTTTCTGAATAGTGACCTTCTTCTTTTTCTTTAACTGCTCATAGCTAGTCATCTTAACTCTAAATTTCTTTCTCTAGTAGTTAAATTTGAGTACTTATTGACCAATATTGATAACTGTATTTATATAAGAGTTATATAATACTATAGTTTGAAAGACCAAGTATTGAACCAAGGTGTCTCTATTCTATCATCACTAAAATATAAGACCAGCTATATATTAGAATATTACTAATAAAGTTCTGAAATAATCTATATATAGATAATTGAAAACTAGAGTTAATTATTTTAGAAATTATTGAGTAAGTTATTATTAATCTAAATAATTTAGTTAATAAAGATCAGATAATAATAATAAAGAGTTAGATTATTATTTTTAAAGACTAAACTAAAAGCTCTAAAAGCCATTATCATTCTAACTATTGTGATTTAGTACTATTTTATTGACTTTAATATAATTATTAATAGTTTTTATTACTTTTTTTTTTTTTTTTTTTTTTTTTTTTTTTTTTTTAACAGACTCATAGTCCTGTGGATTTTTATTAGAAGGGAACCTAGACTATATAGGCCAAAACCCTCTCTCACCACCCACTGAACAATATCTCCCTATTAACCTAGGCTACTAAACTGTCCAGTAGTCCCACTGCTCTAGCTATATCTATCAAACACTGGCTATATTGATCTTTATAATATAGATTAGACTTGTCTGCTCACCAGGGCTGGATCATCATTTACATGTGAGAGCACACCTATGTGTTGGATCTAGCAGCACTGGGACTGAATAAAGAATAGCCCCCCAAACCTCAAAAGAAAGTCTGAGGCAAAAGAAAAACCCCCCAACCAACTAATAGAGAGCAAAGCAGATTTAAAGCAGGTGAGTAAAGGACTTACACATAGGCTAGGGTCAGAAAGACTCCACTCTTACTCCCCGAGCCTGCAGGCTTTGATCACATTGCTGTGTCAGCTCCCAGTTCCAGTCAGGTATAGCCAAATAAGGAAGACCCCACTCTTCAAGCCTGCAGGCCTCAATCGCGTTGCTGTATCAGCTCTCAGTTTCAGTTGGGTATAGCCAGGATGCTGACCCCTATACCACCCTACCCCCCACCAGCTAATTGAAAGGCTCTACTGAAATATTGTCTTCTTAGCCTCGATAACTGCTCCCAGCCTAATACCCCACTGGTCCACTGTTATTGTCCTTCCTTCTATCTGTGATGACCATCTCCTCTCCCATCCCAATAACACTCAAAAAACAGTTATCTATGCCAGAACCACACTTGCCAGGAAGCTCACCAAAGCCAGAGAGCTCCACTACAGACACCAAGAACCTGCAGGTAACCTATACTGAGCACTTAATACCTAAGGTTAGCCAACTCTCTATGTAGCCTGAGACACATCAAGACAATACCTTATTGATGATGGTAAAAGAAAAAGATGCCACACCAAAATGGATATACTCCAGATGCAGCCAAAGATACCAGAAACTGTGAAAAAGTAGAGAAGACACTGATCCGACACCAATAAAGGGGCAACTCATCACTATTGCCCTCCTCCCACTATGTCCATATAGGTACAGCAAACCAATCTAAGGTAGAGGGTACAATAATAGGAGAAAGGGGACTCAGAGAGTTGCCTACCAAACTTTGTGACTGGTAAGGTAGTGGAGAAAGAGGTGATAGTTTTTATTACTATATATATCAATATATAATATTAGTATAATAGTTCTAAAGATTTAAACATCAGTTTGATCTTAATGATTAATATTGTAACAGTGACCCCAGAATGATGACATCAGTACAAAAGACAGCCTTTCCTTGCAAGCCACCAGATCGGAGTACAAGAAGATCATATGGCATATAAGATGAGCAATAATGACCAACTGTGAGTCATTGTGACCACAGTACAAGCATCCTGAAGAATATAAAAGAAGGATCAAGGAACCACAGTAGCAGTAACCAACAAGAACCACTAATCCCAAAATAGCTCAAAGACTTACTATAAATAAAATGCCTGCTGCCCACCAAACCTCAAGGTCAAGGAATTACCAAGGCATCTCAGTTGAGGAAAGGATGTTCCAAGATATCAGAAGAGCTATGAGGACCCCCTCAAGAAGGACTCCCAGTGTCAACCTAGGTACTGCTGACCCTTATCACTTTATTCTCTACTGCTGTGAAATGGAAACAAGGATCACCATTGCTACTGAATATCTCCAAATGTGGTAGAAGTACGAAATAGGAAACCTCCTCTGCTAGGAGTTCCCACAGGCCAGCACTCAAGAGCTATAAGATGCCACTTCCATAGATATATATGAAATAAGGACAGCTAAGAAGATCTATCAGATCTTCAGGCATGCACTATGGTTGATTCCCAACTTAGAGTATATTAGAGTCTCAGACTTTAGAGATCTGTCATCCCACCGTATCAATGCACTAGAAGCCAGGGTGGCCACAGAAGCTCAGTCCACTATCACCCTCAACAGTGATGAAGTAGAAGACTTCTGGCATCCCATTCTTCAGGACAACCTAGACCAATTTCTGCAAGGATTGATCTTAGTATTCTAAGGCCCAAGCATCCAGGTTAGATCTCCCCAAGACCCCACATTTGTCCTCTATTTTGTGGAAGAGAACCTCATAGACTGGAGAGCTCCAGATCTCTTTGTTCCCACCACTGCCAAATGTGATGACATCATTGGCAATGATATCATCCTGCATGACATCGAAGTATGTGAAAACAATGAGTTCGCAGATCTCATCTCCTTCAGTGATGATGATGATGATGATGAAGCCCCCATGGTCCTGAACTTTCTGCTCTAAGTTCTTTGTTATACTAGATAATGCCAGTACTGGTATTCTCATGTAATACTGGATAATGTCAGCACTAGTATTCTGAGGTAGTGTGAAATTGTTCCAGCACTGGCATTTTGATGTAATACTAAATAATACCAGTATCCTGAATCTGTACAACCATCAGTGCTGACCCTGGAACTTAGTAGTTTTAGTTATTGGAATTTATATTTAGCTTTATATCTTAGCAACCATTGAATTATATTTTGTATAAATACCCCTCTTATTTCCTCTGAAATAAAGTCAGTCAAGTTCACCTACATACACTTCCTTGCAGGCAATCTAAGAGGTCCCAGGTCAGTTGGGATACTCTTGCGAGGTCAGTAGTAAGGGGGGGTCTTGGACTGGTGGACTTTCCTAAGAGGCTGTACTGCTTGCGAGCCTGGTGGTTGAAGAGAGCTGTGGAACTGCAGGGTGGCGGTTAGGTACCTCTGTTGCAGAAGGTATGGGAGATGCAAACATCCCCTTGGGGGTCCTCCGGAGATCTGCTCTCTTTGGTGGGGCTGAAGGACACTAGGCAGCTGCGGTTTAAGGGCTTTTGGTGGGGCGTGGCTGACGGAGCACACCAAATTGGCCTATACTGGCAAGGCATTGAGGGGGAAGAGGTGTGGGGGCCTAATATGTGGTGTTGGGATAGATTGCTCCTGGGGGGGGCTCCGCCTACTATGTTCGATATTGGGGAGAGAGTAGAGTGTCAGCAGGGGCCTGACCAGGACCTTTGGCTGAGTGGCTGGCAGGTGGCAGGGATCGGTGAGGAGTGAGACTGGGCTGGTATCTGGTCTTGGAGTGCTGAGATATGGAGGTGGCTTCCCCCCAAGTTCTGGGTGGTATGGTGGAGAATGTTGCAGAGGAATGTCATGCTGAATTTCCATATGGGGCATTTGGTGGATGGTGGACAATATGACTGTGAGGAGTGTTATGATGTTGGGCAAGCTGGGGGTTATATACAGATGCCAGAACATTGGCTAGGAGAGTGTGAGGTTTTGGGGGGAATTTTGGGCTGCAATAGGGGATAGACTGGGTGTAAGGCATAGGCTGGTGGGAGAGGGGGGTCGCTGGGAGGACTTGAGATCTTAGCTTGTGGGTGGGGTGGGTGATAGTTGACTCACTGTAGGATGGGTACTAGCAGTATGGGTGGGAATGGCGGGCCATTGGCTTTTTGTTTTCAAGGAGGGGCAGTGGTTAGGGGTGTGGAAGAAGGTGCTAAGATGGGAGGAGCTGTTGGGGGATCTGCTGACTGGATGGTGGGTGGGTTGGGGTCCTCAGGGAGGTTGACGTTGCAGCCTAATGGTAAAGATCTGTGAGCAGAGTGGTGGGAGGGTGGCAATGGTGTTAGATAAAGTGGTCTTTTATCGGGAAGGGGTAGGGGTGGGGGGCCCCCCTAGGGGGATTGGATAGGGGGTGGGATCACTGTATTATATGAGATAGATGGGTATTA
>RBNI01003255.1:0-16302 GCA_003990745.1 Jimgerdemannia flammicorona
TTTTTTGATTGGCGTTCCGCACGGCATGACCATTTCCTCCTCCGTTAAATCATTTTTGATTTCTTGACATCAAAACACCCTACCTTTCTCAAAAGCCATAGACTCCCAAAGGTGGTCAGTGAAACGGACGCGGACACAGGCAGCGATGTGGACACTGGTCGAGGATCAAGGTCCTTAATGCAGTAGAGGTAGCTCACATTGTGGTCAGGACAAATCTTCAGGTAGGATTGGGAATGTAATTCTAATTTTAATTTTAATTTTATTTAATTTTATTTATTTATTTGGACACAAAGGGTTAAAGTTAGTCGATAAATGATAGCTCCTGGCCTTTCTGGACTATGCGGGTCGCACTTTCCGATTCGAAATGGTTCGCAATGCTCCGGTGTGGTGACCGTTGATGTTTTCATGGATTCTGCGGGTGCTGCGGACAGTGGTCAGTTGGCTTGGTGGTATGAAGGCAATGTGAGTGATCTATTTGGATTGCTGATTATTTATTTATTTATTTGTAAAAGTATTGAACTAAGCAGTGGCAAGGTAACATTGTTTCTGGTGCCGAATTTCATAGAATTGGAGCTTGCGTGCGTGACAACGTTGGAATGGCTTGCGCCACATCGCGGGGCAGTGTTCTGATTTGGCGATGTCGACTTTCACGGTAACAATTGAACCATGGTCGTCAAAGAGGAGGGGGAAGCTAGGGAGATATTGCATTACGCTGAGGGAAAAGGGCTCCGAACGGGACGGGACGCCCCGAGTCTCGATCGGTAAACTTTCATCGCCTTCGTCGTTCCGTAATCGTCATCGTTGTCGGTAATGATGGTGATGTCACAATCTTGGTGATAATGTCCTGATTGTGACGTCACCTTGACGGTGACGTCATGATTGTGACGTCACACTATGCGGTGATCGGTCATAGAGTCTAAATGTTGGAAATAATAATAATAATAATATATAACAGAAACAATTGAAGTGGCTCATAGCGCTAGTTTGTAAACCACCCCGTAAACGTGGGATTTGTATTGTCGTTGACCTCGTTCACGTCACGTTCATATCGATCAGTGGTAGGTGCCGTTTCTAAAGGTGTGTACATTCTATGGGTTCTACCATGCGTTTGTCTCTCTACGCCAGAGATTGTCAAGGTCATCTCCCAACCATTACATGTTGCAGTAAGTGCCTGACATGTCCATCTCTACAAGCGCATCCTCGCAAGTTGATTGTACTTGTCGTTCGATAAACCCATCGCCATCGCCGCCATCACAGGATCAAGTACACCGACAACATGCCATGCCGGTATTGCCACCACAACTGTCCATCGGAGAAAAAAAAAATAAACTTTTGACGTTCGTGCTTTTCTTCAAAAATGTGATATAACACCAAATAGAGAAGGAATGGTGGAATTGATTACAATAAATTAGGCGCAGCGTTGTTTATATAATGTTCACTGTAAATCGTATCATCACCACCAGCTAGCCCACTTTGGTCGTCACATCTATAGTTTCCGATGTTGATTTTTTCGCGGTTAAATCTTCTTTTTACATATTACATATTTAGAATTTTAACTTAAGACTTTGTACATATTTAAGAAATTTACATATTGGCATTTGAATATAAAGTATTATCTACGTAGAAATATAATTTTTAAAGTAAAAATATACATGATATGTAGTTGAGAGGTTATCCGTGTGCATATATATACTTATGTTGTTTGTGTATGTGACCTTCGAGGTCGAAGCATGAAGATAATTATATCGAACTCAGTTAAAGAAAGAAAAATGTGATGATAAAAAGGGAGGTAACATTATGACACCGAAAGGTAACGTAAAGAAGAAAGATCAGAGGTTTCATGAGATAACTTGTTCAAAACTCCATTCACCACGTTCATCGATACAAAATCTATAAATCCCATCGTCCGTAATAACGATACTTCCGTCTGGAGACGGGAGGTAAATATTTCCCCATTCATCGACGGCGGTTCCTTGATCATCAGGACTTATGACAAGGCTGGGATCGGGAAGCAGTTCGATATCGGTTGCAATATGAGAGGCATTGGGGTCTACGAAATCTTCAATAGCGTCTGGATCATAGTGGACGAAATAGTTCAACATGTTATACAGTTGCTGCTGAGCGTGCCGATGGCGCCGGTCGTGCTCTGTCCCCCCCCTGGCGTACGGTGAAAGACCTACACAAAGATAGTAAATGGCGACGTCAGAGTAAATGGCGATGTCAGGTAATGGATTCAATTTTTGAGGGTTTGTGAACAAGCGAAAATATATCTACCATTTGGATCGCCTAGGAGTCCGAATCGCGGCACATCTCCGGCTGCCCGAATATACGTCCTGAAACAATTTTCCAGTAGTGATATTCTTTGCTCCAGAGAAAGCTAGTTGAGGGATCCGATCACAAGTTACTAATTTGTTTAGCGTGTATTAAACGTGGTCTTATTTCATCTTACCTCGGTTTGGCTTCGCATCAACAGCCCCATCTGAGTGAGAACGGCCATAGTGTAAGCTGTAGCGTTGTCGTGGTACAATCCGGCGCTCACCAGTAGAGTGATCCTTAATAAATGGGCCATCGATTGAGTATAAAGTTCATATTATAATAGTGGTTGTATATGCAGAGTACATACCAGAGCTGGATGAGCTGCTCGCTCCACGCCCACGTTTTGTTCAGTCTTCGTAGGTCGTTCATATATGTCATTTCGAGTGTCCTGCGGTTTAGTGTGGGGTTTTTTTTTTACTGTGGGTGGTGGTTTATAGTAAATCTAACACCGCCCGCCCGCCCCCCGGCTTGCCTTTTTATTTGAGCTGTGTCACGGACTCCTTTGGATGAAGAAAATCGATATGACCTCTGTACGCTGACGTTCTTCGGAGTTGGTTAACCCAGTCTTCGGGGTTGAATTCATTCCAAAATAAAATAATTGGCGGCGTACAAAGACTAGATAGGGCCTCGCCATGGCAGTTGGTGAACCCTCCCAAACCGGGTTAATTGATTGCGTACAGAGGCCCTATCTGGTCTTTGTACTCCACCAATTATTTTGTTTGGGAAGAATTCAACCGCCGACGACCTTGTAGCCCTATCTGGCCTCTCGCCATATGCAAAGAAACTGATCAAGCCTTGTACCAGGGGATACAAACGAATATCTCGATGTCACCACACATATCTATTGTTTGTTTATGCCCATTCCACTAACTTCCGAATTCACTATATAAATAAATTGTCGTTCCGTTCGACGATGCTTAATTATCGCTTCCACCGCACGACACTCGTAATAGTTGTATGCCTGCGTTCCATGCGCGATATGGTTTCCCAAAGCCATCGCTTCATCAATATATTGACATACTCTTTTTTACTATATTATCCAGGGTTATCCAAAAGTCCACAGTAATGGCCCCGCTCAATCACCTCGATGTGAATCCAATTCTCGATCTGCAAGAATATTTAATGTCACAGGAATGGGATATAATCTCGCACGAGATCGAGGGGATTATCTTCCCCGAGAGGCAAATGATCGGAATTGACGACCAGTTCGAAGACGAGCAGGCACTCGATCATGGCAGCTACAATAGGTCTCTTCTTGGAGCGAATGATCCATTTGCTGATCTTCGACCAAAATTTATTTTGGTTGCGAACGGTACAATACATCAACGTGGAGCGAACCAACCGGTGATGAAAATAGAAAGTATCCACCCACAGTACGCATTCGCCCTGCAACCCGAACTTCCAAGTGGTGTCCTAGCCGACTCAACCGCAGCCGTCTCAACCATGATGGATATTGCTGCCGATTCAATCGCAGCCGTCTCAACCACGATGGATATTGCTGCCGACTCAACCGTGATGGACATTGCTGTCGATGTAGAAAATATCAATGCAACCGATGTCGACACAGATGACAAAGTGGATTTTCTGCCAAATTTGTCCTCCTCCAATGTCCAGAATATTCAGCGGATTCTATCCACCCTCTTGACGAACATCGGCGGGTGAATATAGAATTCAAAACAGTAAAAATTGACAACAGATTTCGTATTCAAACTGATGCCTTATTACCGGGGCGGGCACGAAATTCTTTGTATCTTGTATATTTGCAAGACGCTCTTAGCGTTATTCTATTCATCATATTTTTGCTCTTTGTATAGACATTTTATTCCTCATCTTTTGCTCTGGTATAAACATTTTATTAATTATCTTTACCCTCTTGGTATTCCGTTCATTCCTCGTATTTGAGGCGGCCACTTTTAAACTCCTCTAGAGGTAATATTTTAAAAGTGGTCGCCTCATTTTCGGTCTCAATAGTTTGTACTCCGACAAACTAAAAATCCTTTTTTTCCTCATCTGATAATTTCTTCGCACTTTTTCCGCCAAGAGTCCACTTCTCCCCCCCTTTTTTCCTCATCGTTTTACTCTGATAAATTTCTTCGCCAAAGCCCATGTCATATTTTTTTCTCATGTAAATTTTCTTCGTACTTTGGCCGCCAAAGGCCACTTCTTTTTTTTCCTCATCTTTTCGATCTCGGTGGAATTGTCTTCGTGTTTTGACCGCAAAGGCCACTCTAATCTGTCGCATTTTTCCTTCTTTCCGCTCATGGTAGATGGTTATATGCTTCGTATTATTTATTTATTTATTTTTATTCATATGGTATGCCTTTATGATTTTGTTTTACTCCTAAATATGCCACCACCATTCCTTCTCTAATTACTACTGTCACTATTTATATAAAAAAATGTGATTCGAGGACGCAAACTCCTTTGTAAATAAGTAAATAAATTTTAGTGATACCTAGAAGATCGGGTCAGTGTACCTGAGCAGTTTTCAGCCCGTGATGACGATGACGATGGGTCTGTCAAACGAGAAAGAATGACGTCACTTTATTCGCACAAAATTATTTTTTGCAATAGATTATTTCATTTTTCGCGCCAACGATTATGTCGCACCATTTACGGGACGTATATTTGACTAATGTCTTCAATTTAATGTATACATGATATATTGTAAGATGGTGAGAGCAGAAGAAAACAATTCACACGTCAACCATCACACAGGAATGGCTACGTCACAATGATGGCCACTTCGATTCGACCAGCCAAAGTGCACGTATCACAGAAATCGCTTGACCAGAGAAAATTAATGTGCCGCTGCACCTCGAGGTTCACGCAAATCAGTCCTTTCATGCGTCTGAACCGACGGCAGAACATGGGTTGTATATTTCTTGACCTGGTTATCAATACCCTCGAACTATCTACAAAAAAATTCAGTCTTCTCGCAGATCAAGTCCGCAGTCTGTAATGATGAATGATTCTTGCCTTATATTCCCACAGATTCGAATTTCAGAGGAAACATTGTATGCTAATCCGCCTAAAATACTTACCCTCGTCGAGACGGACCCTGAAGGTGGACGTCCGGCCACCTGGCCCAGCTTGAAAATCGCTGCCAGGACATCATCTGCTGGGGACGAGGTTTTTTTTGTACAAGCTGGAGTCAACTGCTTTTCGTTCTTTGGAATACCCATTTTTATCATTTATTTTACTGGCCCTTGTAAAATAATCCATGAATAATCATGACGAAATCCCAAGAGACTCGACGTCATGAGTAGAGGCAGATGAAATGTCGATACTAAATACTAAATCAGCAGCTATTAACCTATGTATCCCAAACATTCAGAACAGCTACTCCACCACAGTATCTCGAAGGTAAATGCTAAGGCGCCTCGTATTAGCGAACAGTCTGGTGCGTCATTGTTTTGCCAAAAACGTGAACTACATGCACTCGTACTGATTTTTTTACATGCAAAAAAGGCCGCCTGACGGATCTTGTTAAAAGAAAAGGGGGGGGGGGAGGGGTATCTAAGCCACTGATCCGGGCCTTCTGTTCAGTATAATTATGTACAAACGTCCGACAACCCGCTCATCACGATTCCATCGCCACATACTACACGTTCTCCGTCCCCCTCCGCCTCCGTCCACCTGCTGATCGACCACCAAGCCATCATGTTCTTCAATTGTTCGGGTCCTGTATGCGCAGGGTCTTGATGGGCGTGATGCTGTCCCATCGTCTATGTAGAGATCGAAAGGGGGGGAGGGGGGCTATAAGTCAAAGATTTCGAGTGAGAGATGGAATGTGACGGATACCGATCGAGTGAGCTGCATGCAAAAAGATGGACAGACCTTATGATTTGGACATTCTTGTGGTTGGTCAGATCCGGTGCTTCTGTGTGATGAAAAGGGGGATCGCCTTCGGAAGGAACAGATTAGACGAACGCAGCACACATTTTTACGATACTCATAATCGACACCTCAAAATCAACCCCTTTCTGTCGACCAACATTACATCACCTCCCAACGGCACCTCACCACGCCCACGTCAATGAAGACACTCAAAAGAGCAAATCACCAAACGTATACTCGCCCCGCTCCTTCCTAATCAACGTTGTCAGTAAATCCTCCCTGGCAGCCTTTGGTTGCTGCTCTTTCCGATAGAGCGCTTTAAACTCCGCGAGCTCCTCGTCGTGCCGCTTCAGGTATCTGTTGACGGGGGAATGACGCGCGAGTGAGCGAACGTCGATGCTGCGATGAACGAATGGGAATTCGGAACGTACATGTCGATAGGGTCGTGCAGCTCCGACCGGGTGGCGCAGGGCAGCGCGTAGCGAAACTAGAGCCAGCGTTCGACTGCGTTAGGAAGGAAGCGGGTATAAACGAGGAGGAAATATATGGGCAAAGTTCTTTGTTGTCGTCCATACAGTCTCCGAAAAACCCTTGCGTGCTATCACACCGAAAACATAACGACGCCCAAGGTATGTCAACCCACCCAAAGGGTCCGCCGCTAACCTCCAATAAGGACTCGCGTCCGGTGGCTCGACCCGCGCCCAGATGGGTGCAGTGGGTCGCGGTTCTTAATCGTTTTAAGCGTATGTCGTTTGTTGTTGGGCTGCGCTGGCAATTGGACGAGAATAGAGGTATGAATGACTATGCAAGAAACTTCGAAGGTTGTAATTGATGTGGGTTTGTTGAAGGTCGCTGTCCAAGCCACAATTTTGTTTTCCCATCTGTGTACCGTACGCGACCGGACGTGACCCTACGCGACAGAGCGAGAGATCAATGAGATAATGTATTTGAACAGTTTTTTTTATTGATTTATTTATTTATATATCCAACTACATGACATATAATAAGCAAATTTCTAAAAAAAAATGCAATCCTCTCGGCATTACCCAGAAGCCACCATGAGGAGGTGGAGTTGCGTCGGCTTCCACGTGCCTTATAGCGCGCCGTCTTGAAATCTACCATCCCCTACGCCGACCCCGCCGACCCCCTCCTCTTTTTCTTGCTGCACCAGTGCGACGATCCATCGTAAGCCGATCCTAATACGGGTGGGACTCATCCACTTGCCTAGGAGATGTTGCTGCAGTATGACTGTTGTTACAGCGTTCGTCACTCGTCCTCTTGACTTCATCCGGCCCAGGTACGTGATTTAGGGCGTCGTGAGAGACGGAGGTGACGCCGTCCTGCTTGACTCCATGCTCAAGCACGGCAACTCACCCGTGGGGCTGGGCGTCTTGGAGACAACCCATTCCTTCGTGGTAGGTTGGTTATAAATCAAAGATTCATACCATAATATGAGAGGAGGGGGTTCCTGTGGAAAAGAAAAAAAAGAGAGAGAGCAAGAGCGTTAATCAAAACAACAAAACAACTGCAGTTCGATCGTGACGGATGCTTGGGATGCGGAATGGAGTGGTCCTGTGGAAAAATAAAAGAAGGGTTTCCGACCAAGTGCAGGGGGTTGTCTAGGAAGCTGGGGAAAGCACAAACGAAAACATGAAGCAAAACATGAAAGGAAGGAAAGAAAGGATAAAGAGAGGAGGGATGGCACCGCCTGAAACCTGAAACAGCAATCACATCTGAAACCTATGCGGGGAAAACCCTCGCTTTAAAACATGAGTCACAAGCGTACGGTATCATGCATGCTACCGTTGTAATTGTTCAGTGCACGAAGATTACTGGGAATATGGGAAACCGTATAGTAGTGAAGCATATCATTATATCGCATCCACCAACATTGAGCAATTCTACGACGGTCAATGAAAAAAAAAAAAAAAAATCCCGGCCAAGTTCAGGTTTTTTATGCGTTACACTGTGTCACTTGAAACTGGGTGGATACGAACATTCTAGAATTGCTGTGTAGCGAGCGGCTTCTCTGGTTAGTCTATTCTTGACGCGAGACTGGTAGTTGACGGGGTGGCGCGCAAATTCGCTATAGACAGGAGAATGGTCTTGGACGCATAGTAAATTTACTCGATCTCAAAAAAAAAAAAAGGGCCCCGACCCCCGAAGGTATGCGTGACGTCGACAAACGGCATCAATGTGGTCACGTGGCGCACGCGCTGACGAAGGTCGTACCATTATTATGGACAAAGCAAGCATCCGAAGTGGGTCGTCTGCTTGCTTGAATACAACTGTTTGTTGGGCGCATTCATTCTGTCTGATTCTCTCACTGATACCTCCCAACCTTCTCCCTCTCCCAGGTCCACCGGTGGCCCTACAAAATCAGCCTCGTGCTCACCAAAGTCATCCATGCACTTGGAAGCTTTCAACAAAGGCAATCTGTCCCACCACTACCAAGCAAGCCAGTTTGGTCATTACCGGGCCTGTCCAGTTCTACGTTGCTGCCGGCAAAAGATTTTACTATCCGGCAGACACTATCCCAGTGTCAGTGGCCTTGAGTTCTGGCGTGGCCAGGTGAGTGGGATGTTCAAATGTATGTTGATGCTTTTTTTTTTTTTTTTTTCCGGGAAGGCGGCGATTGTTAGAGGATCTATGTCGATGTGGGTGGACAGTGTAATGGGTTGATTTATATTTCATTTATTTGGGGTGTGTGTTTGTTTTCTAATATACATGTCCCATTTAATTTATTTTAAAATGGACAAACTCTTCATCAACGTTGCCATCATAGCTGTCGCCTTCCTCTAAGCCCAAGAACCTTGTCGACATGATGGCCGATTTTTGTACTTTAACAGCCCAACGGATTTTCTTTTGAAGTAAAGGCCTCACAGATTGACAAACTAGGGACTTAGGCAAGGTAATGTTTTCATAGAACGTTGGTTTTCTTGCCTCTATATTTCACTAGTAATTATATGCTGAAACCAACTTCCGTGGCACCCAGGTCGAAATCAACCACCGTGCCGGCGACGATCACCCTCCCAAGCTGTCCGTCGCACACTATTTCAAGCAATAGTACTAAAGTATGGCACCTATCTACTCTGTGTTATTGTCACCAAAAAGAAGAGATATCTGTCCCCGTAGAGTTGTGCAGGATCGTGGAACGTGTAGTGTGGGATCATGCTGTGTCTAACGTAATGCTCTTGGATTTTCGATATAAGAGACTGTGACGTCACCATTGAGAGCGATCGAAGACTGTGACGTCACCGGATTGGGTCTCGATTGACACATATATGTGCTGACGGCGCAATCAATCCGTCTTAGCTTTGTTATTTAATTACTACCTTGTCATATTTCATCACCCTACAAACTTCCTCGATAAACACCAGTATGTTCGAGGTGAGGACAAGCACGATCTAAGAGGCAAAGTGTATTGCAGCACTATCATGCTGTCGATATAATCAAAGAACCCTTTTAGTTATTTTTACGTGACAGACCACATTATTTAACCAGGAAATAACGAAATAAAAATAAAAAATAAAAATAAAAAAACAACAACCTCGTCTTGTCAATATTGTACATCATACTACATGCAGCAGACGAAGCACGTCACGTCACGTGTGCGATAAATTATGACGTTGCTACACCTCATTATTTATATTTGGGTATATATATACATACTATGATGCAAATTGTTTCAAATACCGCACCTGCAGGTCAGCCCACATACAATGATGCAGATTGTTTTGAGTGCTGTACCTGCAGGCACCTTGATTAGCTAAATGATTGATCTAATCAAAAAGAACCTCAATATGACTATATATATATATTCCTTTCAAGTTATCTATATTCTATTATATACAAACCTACAGAATGAATACTAACATACCAAAAACCATGATCAACATCTTCTTAATAGGTAAAACTGGTGTCAGCAAATCAATATTTATCAATATCTTTGCCAACTATCTGATCTTTGATAAATTGGAGAATATATAAAATAACAATCTAATCAGTCTTATCCCAACTATATTTATAGTAACTAATGAGAAGTTTGATAAATACACCATTAACTCTAGTAAGGACAAAAATGAGATGAGTGAGACAGGTAAGTCTGTAATCTAATTCTATAGAGTCTATATATTTCTCTATAGCAATTTCTATATCTGATTGATTAATATTTCTAGAATAGATAATACTTATAGCATAGATCAAGATAAAAAGAATTTTAAAAACATTTTGTCATTTATTGAGCTCTATGATGAAATTCATAGTATTTGTAACTGTTAAAGCCTAACAACTTATAGCTTATAGTAATATTCTATTTTTATATCAAGGAGCTTCTCTGCTATTTATATAAGAGTACTAATAAGAATATTATATTTGTATTTATAAATATATGAGAAACATTCAGATTATACAACCTTTTAGCAACACTCACAACATAGTTTTTGGAAAAAAATATCTAATAATATGATGACTAATATATGTTCTGAAATGCATACTAAGCAGGATAGCCCTAGTATATTTGACTGGCAGTATATGAGGAGAAGCCCTGGCTTAGGGGAGAGCATGAGGGGTCTGCTAGTAGGAGGTCATGGACAGAGAGAGAGCAGGGTCAGAGGGCAGAGGTTGAAGAGAGCAAGTTTCATAGATATGATGAAGAGAGGACAGCTAGCATCTGGGCTAGAGAGCTGACTGAAGAGGGGTAAGGAGATAGTAACAACTACTAGACAGGAGGGGGTGGCCCTCAGCAGTAGAAAAAGTAGAGCTGGAGATATAGTAACTAGGGCAAGTGTGATGGCTGATAGAAGTGGGACTGCTAATCTAAAAAAAAATCCAGATATGACTGCTGATAGTAGGACTGAGAGAATGGGGCATAGATAGATGAGAGATCTGGCAGATAGTGTAATAGACCTGGCAGTGGCCCCATTACTCAAGAAGTTGATCTCAGAATTTATGGTTACTTTGTGCTTCAGGGGCTTAGTGGTGATGGTGAAAATAGTGCTGGGGCTGATTGCTAAGTAGATGGCTGGAGCTGTATCCATGAAGTTCCTAAAGAGACTAAAAAGAGTAGAGGTTGGCTTTGAGGAGGTTGGACTATTGGAGGAGGTGCTGAAGGCTGGGTTAATAGTTGGAGAGATATGTATTCCAATAGCATACTACTTGAGATGAGACCCCAGAGTGGTATAATTGCTGGTGAAAGGAGTACCTATGATGACTGCTGAGAAGATAAGGAGGAGAGTTAAGAAAGTTATGGCCAAGTATAATGAGATAGTCAATATTGGGTTCTGGGTCTGGGAGGAGATCTCATTCAGGACTAGGGATATTGATGTTCAAATTTGGTTGGCAGAGAAGAAAGCTACTGAGAAGGCTAGGAACTGGCCTTTGGTGATGGTCTGGGGGGCTTTCTTGTATAAGGTGACAAGGGTGAAGGGGAGTGAGGAGGAGGAAGAGAATCTGTTGGAGATACTAGAGGAGCTGAGCAGTACTATAGAGAGAAGGGCTAAGGCTTGAAAGGTATATATTGAGTTAACATATTTGGAAGTAGTGGATGGAAAGAGGATTTATATAGATAAGAGGTAGTGGGAAAGGTCTTAAGAATGCAAGAGACAGAGAGAGCTGTTAGCAAACCTAGAAAGCAGAACAAAGAAAGATGTTAATAGTGTTGAAATCATGGAGAGAGTCAAGGAGAGTATCTGGGCCAGTAAGGATAGAGAGAATACAGAGAAGGGACCAGTAGTAAGAGAGGAGGCAAAGAGATATGACTCTTATGTGGATAGTATCTTTGAGGTCTAGGAGCCATCCCTGACTCTTACACCTCTTATTAGATAAGGTCTAGCTTCAAGGAGTAGGGTGGCAGAGGATGTGTCTATGCAGGGAGCCCAGCAAGTATACTTTGGGGTTCCTGAGATAGCAAAGAAGGGGCAGATAGTGGTAGTGGGCAAGGATGAACTGGTGGATGTTCAAGAGGAGGAGTGGGATGAGGCTGTAAGTATAGGGGCTGATATCTTAATATTAGATAGAGGGTGGCCAGCAACTCCTAGGAGGAAGGAGGTGAGAAATCTGCTATAGATGTGCAAGATAATGAACAACTTTACAGCAGAGAAGTTGGGGGAGGTAGACCTGCAAGTGATGAGTAATGAGTATTGGGTACATATTCTGTATGGCAAAAGAGTGGTGGAGGCACTGAAGGCAGAGATTCTTGTAGTTTTCCTGGAGAAAGAAGGGTATGAGGTTGATAAGAAGAGGGAGGCTGGGCTAGCAGTTGCTGCTAGTGAGAGGGCTGCTTTCTGTTGGATGGAATGGCATGGATTGCAGCTCTGGCAGGAGGCCTGCCTAGAATATCATGAGGAATTTGAGGAGAAGAAGAATGAGGAGGATGGAGAGCTTACAGAACTTCTGGTTGGATTGGAGGCTAAGAGAACTGAAGAGGAGGAGGAAGCTGTGGAACATAATCTGGACCTAGCTCAAGATGAGATGAGTATGGAGCAGTAGAGGATATACTTGCTAGTATACATTATTCCTTATAAACAGTACAACTAATATTTTTTCTTTGAATATGAATGGGCTATGAGATTAATTTTGTCAATGAAATATTTTTGCTTGGCTGAAGGGATTGAAGGCCAATCTCTTCTTTTGCAAGATATCAGGTATAAGGATAACTTAGATAAACTGGAATAGACAAATAAATGGGGAGGGGAGGTAGTCTGGAAGGGCAAGGTTGGGATTCTGGTCAGGAAGGACAGAGGGGAGGTGTGAGATGTGTGGAACTGGGATAACAGGCTGGTTTGGGGAGAGTGGATTCATACTGGTTGGGAACTAGTTACAGTGGGATTCTGCTACTGTCCTACAGTATAGGGTGAGTATGTAGAGTAGGTAAAGGGTCTCTAAGAGGAAGGAACTCTGGCAAAGACTGAAGTGGACATACTTGGTGAGGACTTTAATATGGTCAGAGATACACTGTTGGATAGAACTGATAGAGGGCAGGGGGTGGAGGGTAGGAGTGGAGGTTTAGAGGTGTGGGAGGAAGTAAAGAGGCTGAGTACTTTGGTAGATGCTGGCAGAGAGTTATAGGGTGACAGAAGAGTATATATACATTGGGCAAGTGGTCTGGAGATAAGGATTGACTGAATTTTGACAGCAAACTGCTGGGGTCTGGATGTTTGGAGGTCTCTAGAGGCTGAATAGTATCTGTGGTCTGATCATTAGGGATTGCTGAGACAGAGCCATTTTGGGGGAAGTGGGGATGGACTGAGACATTGGTACCTTAACTCCTCCCTGTTAGATAATAAGATACTGTGGAACAAGTAGGCTGAGGATATTCAGCAGAGAATGGAGGGGTAGATACAGAAAGATGCCTCAGTTGGAGCTAGGTAGATGAGGCTGAAAGAGGCTGCTAGGGTCTATTGGAGAGAGGTAGATATGATAGCTAGAAGATAGAGGAGGAAGAAGAGGTTGTGGGCCTCTGCTAGATTGATGAGACTATTGGAAGATTGGGCAGGTCTGTTGGCCCTAGAGAGGGTGGAGGATTGGAGATTGTTATGGGTGAAAGAGGAGGTTGTGGAGTTACAACAGGTATTGTAAGAGGAGGAGAAAGTGCAGGTGCAGAGTATGGCAGTATATCTATATTGGCAGGGGCTAGAGGAAGTAGAGAGACCCTCTAAGTTTCTCACAAGAGCCCTTCGGACAAGAAGAGTTCAGCAGAGATGAGAGAGGGTTCTTGATTCTGAGAGGCTATTGATATATAGTATACAGGATATTCTCAGGTCACTGAAGGAGTTGTGGAGTAGTATATGGAGTGAGGAGGAGGGTGGGGCTGAGAATGCTGCCATTGGTCTAGCCTTGGAGAATTAGCACCCACTACAGATAGAAGGGCTGGGCAATCTGGTGATGTTGGTACAGGAGGAGAAGATTCACTAGGTTCTTGCTGCAACTATACTGAGTATAGCACTAGAGAAGGATGGCCTGCCCTAGACTTTCTGAAAGAAGATGGTGAATATCCCAGGTATACTGAGAGAGCTGAGGGCACTATGTAACTTAGTACTATAGTTCAGGAGATGGGTAGGTGAGCAGGATCTGGAGCTGGTGGTACTGCTATATAAGAATAAGGATAGGAGAGAGGATTGGAAGAACTGGAGGCCAATCATACTACTGGACATAGACAGAAAGTTGATTACTAAGATGGTAGTAGTGAGGCTGCAGAAGGTGGCCCAACAGGTCTTGAGGATGAAGTAGCAGGGATTTGTTAGAGGCCAACTCATTCAGGATAGTATGGCTTGGGTACATGGTATTATTGAATAAGCATGAGCCTATAGACTAGATGGATACCTAGTTTTCTTAGATCAGGAGAAGACATATATATGATCATGTTCAGAGAGTCTGATTGGCAAAAATACTAGATAAAATTGGTATCTCTTTACAGTTCTGAGTGACAATGGTCAGCCTACTAGAAGGGAGTAGGACTGTACTCATATATAATGGACATTGAGAGGTAGCTTTCCCTCTGGGTAGGGGTGTTTCTCAGGGGGACCCACTGTCTCCCATTTTGTATACACTTTCCTTAGAGCTCTTATTGGATAGGATTTGGCAGAAGATACATAGGAGGGCTTGTAGTTTTTGGCATTGAGTGGAAAGTTAGTGCCTTTGCAGATGATATAGTGGTTGGCCTGAGCTCAATTACTGATATTAAGGAACTCAAGGAGACTATGAGAGATACACTCTAGGACTAAGTTCAATTGGCACAAGTGTGAAACAATAGTACTGGGTAATAGTCTGGTGGGAGGGGATGTTATTGGAACAATTGTTCCTACTGGAGAGGCAGTGAGATATCTGGGCATCTATCTTTCAGTATATAGGTCAGTTCTTCTAAAACTCTGGTAGGAGCAGTAGGTGGTTATCTAGGGGGAGGCCCTGTAGAGCTGGAGAGGCTGCCATTTGTCTCTGGTAGAGCATGTTTCTATCTTAAATACTTACTGGCTGCCAAAGTTGTGGTATTTGGCTTATTATCTAGATTTCCCAGCCTGAGTGGTGAAGAGACTGCTGAAACTGGCCAAGGGGTGGATCTGGGCTGGGAGGAGGAGTCAGATTAGCTGGGAAATTTTGTCCTTACTATTGACTAGAGGGGGACTTGGGCTGGTTGACTTCCTGAAGAGATTATACTGCCTGAGAGTATGGTGGCTGAGAAGAGCTGTTGAGCTGAGGGGTGGTAGCTGGGTTCCTCTATTGAAGAAAGTCTGGGAGATGAGGTCTTCACTAAGAGGCTCTACAGGAGATCTTCTGTCCTTGGTTGGGCTTCAGAACAATGAACACATGTGGTTTAAGGGTTTCTGGTGGAGATTTACTGATGGAGTGCACTGTATTAGTATTCATTGGCAGAGAGATAAGGGGGAAAGGCCTTGGGGCCCAGTGATGTAGAGATAGGACTGAGTGTTGCTGGGGGGCATCCCCCTTAGTAACTTTGACATTAATGATGGAGTTGAGTGTCAGAGGGGATTGGGGCAGGATCTGTGGCCCAGCAGATAGCAGTTGGTGGATATTAGAGAAGAGTGAGACTGGAATAGAATCTGGACCTAGAGCACTGAGGTTTGGTAGTAACTGCTACTGAAGTATTGGGTGGTCTGGTTGTGTATGTTGAGGAGGAATATCATGCTCAACTTTTGCTCTGACCACCTAGTGAAAGGAGGAACCTTTGACTGTGAGGAGTGCTACAATATTAGACAAGAAGGAGGCTTTGTGCAGATGCCTGAACATTGGCTAGAGGAGTGCGAGATGTTCAGTAACTTCTAGATAGTAGTTGGGAAGAGGTTGGGTATTGTGCAGAGGGAGGATGATGTGAGGGATTGGTGGGAGAATCTGCAGAATAGATTGGTGGAAGGGGTTGGGATGGAGCGGCTTACTTTAGAGTGGGTGCTGGCTATATGGGTGGGGTTGGCAGGTTATTGGTTATTTGTGTTTGAGGATGGAAGATATCTGGGCTTAGAGGTATGACTGTTGTGATGAGAAGAATTGATGGAGAATACTCTGATGAGCTGGTGGCATGGGTGGGGACTGCAGAGTGGTTGGTGGTATTATTTGGTAGAGAGAATATATGGACAGAGTGGGGAGAGGGTTGGGGTTGTGAGAGACAGGGTGATTTTTAAGTATAAAGGGGTA
>RBNI01003256.1:0-16301 GCA_003990745.1 Jimgerdemannia flammicorona
GGGGGGTTTGGTGTTTTTTTTTTTTTTTTTTTTTTTGGTGTGGACCGATTTTGAGGTCGCATGATGAACGGGCATGGGTCAATTCAAGTGACGACGATAAATAGAGTTGAGGGTGAATGTGTGTGCGTGTGGTTCAGTAAAAAGTCGAGGCAGCAATCGTGAAAAATAGCGCCAGTTTAAGTTGGCGCCAGTCTTTACTACATTCGCATCATCTACAACCTGGGCCTAAAGCTCCTTCTACCACACCCCTGCCATTTTTTTTTTTTTTTTTTTTTTTTTTTTTTTTTTTTGTTGCCTTATCATAGCAAGTCGCTGCTCTTTGCTCTGTCTACCTCCACGAAGTTGATGACGTATTAAGCGGACGGGTGACGGACGCGCTCTTTGATGCTCCTGTCACGGCGGACGTGCATGTGCAGATGTCATCTTTGGACGTGGCGACCATATTGGCTATTAGGTATGCATTGGTTTCAGGATTCTGCGTTGGTAATGGACCGGATGATGAAGCGTTGAAGATGTGGACTCAGAATTTGCGCGTGTCAAATAATGAACGGACGGAAAAGTGGATCTTTGAAAGCTGATACATGTTGGATACATTCTGTGTTATATCCATAGTTTCGGTCATATGAACTCTAACATGATCAACACCATCCGCCGTTTCCTGACAACACCATCCCCTATATTCGACCTCGTGGTATTATGTCCCGGCAACCTCACCATCCAGCAGTACGCCGTCAAGCGTCTGACTCAGTGCATCCAGGTAATGCATTCAGAGTTTGCCTAGTACCTGTGTTCTGTCTACTATGCACAAACTTAGCTCGCCCTCTTTGCCACGGTGTCTCCTCAGATCCGCCCCTCTGCGCAAATTCCTGAGATTGCAACTTCGACGCTGTACTCCTTTCTCAATCACATCAGTCTCATCTTCCGGGACACCGTGCCCAACGGCACCGAAGCCATTTCCTACCCAGAAAGCCGCAACAGCATTGACTCGTTGGCTACCACAGCTGATACATCAACACGCACGCTCAACGACGATCAGAAGCTGCAGGTGTGCGTGAACGCCATTGTGGCTATTGCGGGCGTGGCGTGCCATTTAAGAGACGACAAAGTATTTATCTATGCGTTTTACAGATCATTGTACTCCTCTTCCATTTTCACGCCATTTTGAAATGCAATTAATCACTTTCTTCGCCTTATGCAATGTACTGCCCAATCCTCTTCCTATCTTCCTCCTCTAAATCAGGTCACGGCAGCTGCCTACTCAATGCTGATTCTTCGCCGGCGATCACTCAGCCCCGCTATCAGTGCCAGCCTCCTCGCAAAACTTGTAGATCTAGCTTTGATCGCACCGCAAAACATATTTGCTGACATTGTTTCATTATTCGCCAACATCAGCAAAGAGCCCGTGACTACCGAGAATAAAATGATATCTTCTGCGGTAAATAGTGCACTTTATCTGTTGTTACAGCGATGTTCACTCTATACCTTAACAACTTTTGATTTTAATTTATTTTTATTTTTACTATATAAAGGTTCTCAGTAGCCAGCTCGCACTCGCCCAGCGTATCAATGTTAGGCCTGAATTGTACGCCGGATATCTCCAAAATCTGCTCAATCTCTTCGTTGAGAAAGGAAATACCATCCAGCGGACCGTCACCCAGCTTGGCAAGATGCAAGTCTCGTCACTCGCTGCGGAACTAGGAATCCTACTGCCCGTGCTCCGTGCTTTGCTCTCACACAGAGATTTCCATCCACAGCTGAGCCCGAGTGAGGAAGCCGTGTCGCTTTTCCGAAATGCATGGTTCCATTGTATTCTCTATGGCTTCGTCTCTGAATCTATGTGGGTTCGCGAGTGGCACGAATCCATCATGGTTCTCGCCAAAAAGACGCCACCATTGGTTCTCGAAAGCGCCACCAATTACCTCGATTCTGATCTCGAATATAACTCTGTCCTGCGCCGTGGGCTTCCTGACCAGGACGTCGCTACCTTGAGACAGAATTTGACAAACTACCTTCCGAACCTTTCAGAGATCAAGTCGGCAACGTTTGCGCAGCTTGTATTCTTGTTGAGTATTTATCATATCGAGACGATGAGGAGCCGAATGGGTTCTTGCACAGCCGTGCTGCAGTACTTCATGAACCAAGGTGTCAACAATAGCAGCTTAGTCGGTTGTATTGAGGCTATCGCTGACAAGGTGCGTCTTCTAGCACCTCGTCTGTTGGGATTAGTATTAATCATAGCTCATGTAGATCTGAGCAAGTTTTCTAACACTTCAAATAGGTGAACTCCATGTTCATTATTGATGCTACTGCGAAAGCCACCACCCATGCTGTGGACGACGACATGAAGAAACAGCTCCGTCAGCTCCTCATCCTCTGCTGCCACCGGTTGAAAAAAGTGCACAGTTTGGCCATCAAATATACGAGTCGTGTGATCAACGATTTTCCGCATTTGCTGTGCGACAAACAAATCCTGACGCTTTTATTGGAACTCGCTCAATTGTTGTGGTTGAGCTGTGACGCGGAATATCGAGATGAGGTTCGTGCAACTCGCCTTCCTTGGAAATCGGTATCTTACTACATCAAATAGCCAATGTAGAATGAATTAGTGTTAAGGTGTATTTTTCTTTCTTTCTTCCTTTTGGTTTAGTATTGCCCAGTATACGAATTTACGTCACCGAAAGTGGGCGTCACCCTCGAAATTGGCGACTCCTACACGTACCGCAAGGACATCTGTGCCGTATTTTACGAATCCTCCAAGAAATGGCTGTTACTAGCTGTCAACCGCGCTCCAATGGAATTGAATGGCTTGCTGCAAGACTATCTGGCTGAATTTGATCAGTTCCAGTCGGCAATGCCCCCGGATACCGTGCATATGGGTCGGTCTCTGGCTTTGGAGGTTGGCAGGGCTGTGACGTGGACGGAGCCCACCATTGGTATGTTGCAGATTGTTGGACTCTTCCCACACAGCATAATCGAAAAGGGCTATATTTGACTGATCTTTAATCACCCTACTCCGCAGAATTCGCGCCCAAAGTCTACACTATTGCCATCGACAATTCTTCCGAGTTCGTTAATGCATTTACCTCTCGGCGTCATTACCGCGGCGAAATCACAGGCATGGAAATGTATAAGCATTTGAACCTGTCGTTGCAAGGTTTGGATAAACCATCCTGCTCTTATTTCGAGTCTGCTTCGGTACGGCTTTTGAAATACCAACGTTATTTTTTTTTTTTCTGCTAATTTGCAAACAATGCAGACGATCCAGGCACACTGTCACCGTCGAAGACGATGGAGCGCAATCTCCGCGATCAGCTACCCACTGTAAAGAAGCAATTGAGTGCCATCATGGAAGATATCCGAAAACATGTGTTTGTCACCGCTGACCGGCTGAATCACACATTATATCGGGCCGCGGCTCTCTTAATTGCGCTTCCCAATGTTCGTGACATTTTGTTCAAGATGTTTGTAAATCATTCATACATTTTGATACAGTATCAACGATATCTCGGGGTTTTAACAACTTTCACCGTGGTTGTGACTTTTATGTTAGGTTGATGAACAACTTATTCGATTCATTGTGTGGATCCCAGTTCAGGTCTTTACGCCAGAATCCCTTAAGATTGCCACCGCTGTGTGGATTTGGATCGTTGTTGAGAAACCAACGGCTGAGAAGAGACTGATGGTTGAGATGTCCGGAGCCTGGAGTTGGGCTCAACGGCATCGTAAAGGGTTATTCTCCCCAGCTTTAAAGTATGCGACTTTCTTGGATTCGGTTGGCTTACTTCACCCTCCCATTTTTTTTTTTTTTTGATATTTCCTTTCTTTTTTTGTGGTCGGAATCCGTTTGCCTCAAACGGTTTCTCTCTTTTTTAGCCCAAAACATCCATTCGAAGCCAAGATGACATATACCCCCTCAGACAAAGCTATCCGTGACAAGAATTTAAAGTTGGCTGCCTATTTGTTCTCGCCCCACGTAACCTGGATCCATTTCTTGTCCAGTCGATTCCACTCAATTCGTTACCGGAGTCGTCATTTAGTCGACTTGTTCCTACGGCTACTACAATCTGCATTTGATAGCGCCGCGCACATGAGGTAGGTCATATTTGGACACCTACGTCTGAACATTGTTGGTGGTACTCCTTTGAATCCTTGGATATATATTCCTGATTGTATGTCATATACTTGCTCCAGTACCCATCCTTTGGCGCGAGAAAGCCGCTTTCAGCTCCTTTTGCTTGGATTGAAGGTTCTCAAAGGCAATCGTATGGAGGCGCTGATTGAATATAAGTTTAGATCGACGCTATACCATGCGTCTTTCGATTGGTTCTCGCAATCACCAAAGTATGATCTTAATTCTATCTCAATGTGCTTCTTTGTCATCACTTTGGAAATAACTCACCGAGCTTGCATTCTGTTCACCGGTGATATTGTATTAAGATGGTACTATGGTGCGAAGAAAACCGCCATATTGGCCGAGTACAAATTGTTGACGGATTTCTATGCTGCTGTAAATGCTGACCAAGCATCACTGGATATCATGTTGACTTGTTCTCCTGGGAAGGCATCAAATTCCACCATTGCATCTGGTCTTTATCTTTTCGTCGCAGGTACTTTTTACCATTTGCGCTCGAACCATCAGTGATAGTCGTCTTACCCGCAATTAACGTGACTCGTAGACATAGCTCCTGGCTGACCAATTCATTCCGCACTTTGATGTTACACTAGATCACACAAAAGACGACATTCTAAAGCAACATCGGATCAATAAAAAGCTCTTGCAACTCTTCCTGGAAAGCGAATTGGCTCGGATGGCAGTTTGGAGTAATCCTATGAATACTCCTGGACACGGAAACTCGGCAAATGTCGTCAACAACGTGGAAAAATTGCTATTCACTGATGTAGGCCACGTTATATTATTTCCACGTGATATTCACCATGATATTCGCCATAATTTATGGAAACATGTAAGCTGCTCACACTCTTTCTGACTTGTTCGCTTTGCCAATTGATTTGCAGGATTCTTGGAAGGACATGGTTCGTAATGCGTGGGACATCTCCCCACTGCTCGCTATTCGCATGGCTTCCCGATTTACGCAACCTGTAGTACAAAATGAACTGCAGAAGCTGATCAGCTGTCACACGGCCGATGTGCTGGGTATACCGGAGGCTTTGGTGTTGCTCTTGGGAGACCGACTGGCTCGCAACACCTCGTTAGATCTTAAAGTACGCATCACCGTTCAAGTTAATATGCTTGCTAATCTGGCGTTTGATCCCACATATATAATAATCAATCGCACGTAAAACAGTACCTCCCATACTGGGCCGCTGTTCCGCCAATTACTGCGGCAAGCTATTTCTCTCCTTCCTACGGAAACCATCCTTTACTGTTACAGTACGCGATGAGGAGCTTAGAGTACTTTCCTGTAGATACAGTTTTCTTCTACGTTCCGCAGATAGTACAGGCTCTCCGCCACGACGAACTCGGCTACGTCGAGCGATATATTATGGAGGCGGGTCAGTCATCTCAGCTATTTGCGCATCAGATTATATGGAATATGAAGGCCAACTTTTTTGTTGATGCTGACAAAGAATGTCTGAAGGTATGCAGTCATTCTAAATTTCATGACATACAGTTTGTTATCACAGGATTTTTGCATGGACATTAATGTTGAATCGGTTGATCACAACTGGCAGCCCGATATTTTGAAACCTACTCTCGAACGCATCATCGGAAATCTAGTGAGCTCGTTCACCGGGCAAGACAAAGCATTCTACGAGCGTGAATTCAAATTCTTCACAGAGATCACTTCCATTTCCGGAAAGCTCAAGGACTATATTAAGTTGGGGCAGACCGAGAAGAAACCAGCACAGAAGGTATTTTGGCGATTAAACTTTATCGGTGTTTTTTTTTTTTTTTTTCGGTCTGTATCGACACGAAAACCTTCATCACACAATTCAAGCTGATTACATTACGGAAATAGAAACGACTTGATGAAGAATTGGCAAAGATCGAAGTTGAGGTTGGTGTTTACCTACCGAGTAATCCCGAAGGCAAGGTAGTGGACATTAACAGAAAGAATGGACGCGCATTGCAAAGTCATGCCAAGGTAACAATGTAACTCGCATGGTTGCCATCTTTCTGTTTGACACCAGCCTCTTGCTGTTGATTTTAACCGCCACTACTTCTACCAGGCACCGTTCATGGCGTCTTTCCTTATTGAGAAAGATAAATCGGATTCAGACGAGGTTCGCGCGGCTTTAATCAGGAGCGGTGACGCTAGTTTGAACCTTCTAGATGACGAACCACGCAAGATAAATGTCTGGCAGAGCGCCATCTTCAAGGTCGGTGACGATTGTCGGCAAGATGTGCTGGCGTTGCAGCTAATCGCCATCTTTAAGAATATCTTCACCAGTGTCGGGATGGATCTTTACGTGTTCCCGTACAGGATTGTAGCAACAGCGCCTGGGGTACGTCTGCGACGCTATTATTTCCCTTCTATGTACTTCCGATGGCATACGAGACCGTCTGATATTCTATGAGGCAAAACGATGACATGGCTTCCTTCCTTCTCGATAGTGTGGTGTCATTGATGTTATTCCGAATTCGATATCGCGAGATCAACTGGGTCGCGAGAAAGTGAACAGTCTTTACGAGTGAGTTTTATGCCTAGTTCGTTTTTTTGGCTTTCTGCGACGTTTCACCTTTGATACGATTGAAATTTTAGTTACTTCCTCACGAGATACGGCGGAGTGGATTCGATCAAATTCCAGCAAGTAAGTAAAATGTTGGGACCTTTTTTATCATTCATTTTTTACGGCGTCTTATTTTGAAACGAAACTATATTTAACACATGACCACCTTATTCCATAGGCGCGCAACAATTTCATTCAAAGCGCGGCTGCCTACTCAGTTATCTCCTACTTGCTCCAAATCAAAGATAGACACAATGGCAACATCATGTTGGATGACGACGGCCACATTGTTCATATCGATTTCGGATTCATTCTCGATATCGCTCCCGGTGGTGGTTACTTCGAAGTGTCGCCCTTCAAGCTGACTACCGAGATGGTGCAGGTTATGGGCGGAAGTCAGGCTGTGCAGCAGTATAAGTGGTTCTGCGAGCTGGTCATTAAGGCATTCCTGGCATCGAGGTCAGTGAAGACTCTATAAACGCTTCATCCTTATGCACGAATCTTTATTTGGTTTTTGGCAAGTGATCTCCTTAACATCCATCGCACATTTCCTTACACTGGACGCATAGGCCGTACGCTGATCAGATCACGCAAATAGTATCCTTGATGCTCGGTTCGGAGCTGCCCTGCTTCAGACCCGAGACGCTCAAGCGATTGCGGGCTCGTTTCCAGCTCGAGAAGACGGAGCGCGCCGCGGCGGATTTTATGATCGATCGGATTAAGGACTCGTTCGAAAATCAGCGTACAGTGATTTATGATTACTTCCAAAAGATCACGAACGGTATGTGTGCTCTAGCAGTGGGATGTGCAAAATTGCTGACGTTATGTGGTTGCCTCACTGACGACATATCCCTTCATTATTGTGCGTAGGAATCCCTTTCTAACCGTGATGGATTTGATGGATTTGGTGGCCGTTTTCGTCTCCGCCTCACACTAATGATTCTTCAAAATCTACTCTATCGTTTTTTTGCTGCTATTCCGATCGAATATTATTTTTCTGATATGTGGCTCTTGCTTCTTATGGCATCCAACCTTGATGGTACCATTGGCTAATTTGTGAGCTAACGATGGCTTGTGGCTATTATAATCATGACCATACAAAAGTAATCAGACATGATCATGTGTTTTTACAGTACATGCATATATATGATGAGAATTGTTAAAAATACGACTACGACAGTAACTCCTTTTAGAGTCTCATATAGAGGCCTCTGAATTTGAATTTCCAAATTAGTCGACACCCTCGGTGACGCGATCGCAAAAATCCTTAATACAACGTGACCCAGATACACGTCGTATCCATTCTAGGCCAGCCAAAACAACTCTTCTACCCCTTTGGCCGATGCCGCCAGAACCGAAAGTGCAACTCAGTGGCACGAGGCCATACACGAGGAGTAGACAGTTGAAAAAAACACCTCAGACGTCCATACCTTCTGCAAACATGCGTGATGTCCACCAGAGGTGCCTAACGTTTTGTTTTTCTTAGACAGAGATTACTGAGAACAACGGTCCTCAAATTAGTCTTTGGAGACCTGGAAGGACCAAAGACGCTGGTATAACTAATGAGGAGGTTCAGAATTACTGACTACGCACTTGTGAGGAATGCGTACGAACATGTCGGGGTTTCATCTGGTCGCGTTTGCGCGACATGTTCATGGGGAGCATCGTCTGTGCCAATTCGCCGTTGACGCCCTCCTCGTGTGCATGAATGTGTTGACCAGGTGTTCATCTGATCGTACTTGCGCGACCTGCGCATGGGGAAAAGTCATTCTGCGCCAATCCGCCATTAATGTTCTCATGTGCAAGAACGTGTTCTCCAGGTGTTTCATTTTATCGCGCTTGCGGATGAAGGAACTCGTTTTATTCCAGTTCTCGAGGAACTGGATTGCACCCGCAAGAAAGTTCTAGTGTTTGGAAAGTTGCTGCGATTCGTGCTCGCAGTTAATAGAAACAACTAGTGGATACAAAATACGATTAGTCATGAAAACAAAAAAAGAGAACAGCCCAAGTGCCATCCCTCGGGTCCTGGTCCTAATTTGTTAGACACAACCCTTCCGTATCACTATAATATATCAATTTATAAGCTAGTGGTATGTGGTTGTGTGTTTTTGGAGAAAGTGAAGGGATTTTAGGAGCTATGAAGAGATGTTATGTTGAGAGATAATTCTTATATAACATATATATTTATCATAACTTTAGTTTTGGCCCAGTATTACAAGTGACTTTATATTAGAAAGTTAGAGAATAGAAAAAAAAAAAAAAAAAAAAAAAAGTTTACTTTTACTGTTATGGTAATTATATCCTTTAAGTTAATAATCTTTGATATCAATAACTTAAAGATACTTATGTTAGAAGTCTTTAGCTTAAAGAAGTAGCTATCTTAATACCTAAGTATATACTATCTATTGTATTTTTTTTTTTTTTTTTAATAAAATTAAGTCTGTAGATTTTTAAGAAGAGAACCTAGACTATCTCTTAAATAGTAATGCAGTCAAATTTGGCTGCAAATTTTTAAAAATTCATAAGTCTGAAAATTATAAAATATTTTAACTATATTTTTTTTTAATAAAAAAATCACTACTAAAAAGATGTTTTTATATATGTAATGGTTTTAGTTTCTTTAAGAGGAAGCAGCTAAATCTGGAAGTTCTAGTTGGCCTAAAGTAATTCAAAGAGATACTTAAAGATTCAAGTATTCTCTAAGGATTTCTGGGAAAAATATTCTCAACTTTATTCAAGCAGAGAATAAGGATATTTATATATAATTTAAAAGAAAGATCTGGAAGGATCTTGAAAAGAAAGAGAAATGCCAAGAAATAGATTCTTGATAAAGATGATTAATATAGTTCTACAATGTTCCAAAAGATTCTATAACTAGCTAAGACAAGATACTTAGTATTAAGGAAAGACAAGAGTATTCTAGTAGTGTCTGGGCACTGAGAGAAGATTTCTAAGCAAGTAGAAGGTGGTGAAATATAGTAGAATATTTAAGAAATGACAAGAAAAGACTAACTAAAAGATATAAAAATATACTAAGACTAAATATGACTGTGAAATTATTATATCTCTTCTTCCTTAAGAACTAATATCCTCATTGAGTTCTTAGATAATACAAGACTAGATATACTTAACCAAAAATTCTCAAACTAGTATTAGTGTATTATTGGAGATAGGCTATCCTTATATAGAACAGAGGACCTATTACTAGACTAATCAACTGAGAGGGATTTGAACTCAGCTAATAGCTTTATTTCAGTAGACTTCTTATTTTTTAAATATTCTGCTAGTTCTGAGGTCCCAAAGTAACTTCCAATGTATAAGGTACTGATTATTATCATAGGTCATTAATAATCCAAGAAAGTTACTATAGAGATTAGGTAATGCATTTTGCCTTAAAGTCTTGAACTAGATCTTGAGAGTTCTTGAGATTGACCAGTGATTCCCAGATAGCATCATATTCAGGATAGTCTATCTACTTGACTAGGTATTCAGAATGACAGTAGTGGATTCATTTGTCAAGAATTTTCTCAGCTTTGTACTTAATATGGTCTTCAATAATCATAGGAGCAGATGGCTTAAGAATTTAACTAGAGTAGGGCAGTGACTGGTTCCAGGTCTTAAGATATGTATAATATATGAAATACTAGATATACTCTCATGATTTCAGATAGCTTGAGGTAGTAGGAGGATGCAGAGACTTATTCAGTAATTTTAAAAGGTTCAATATACTTGGGTTGGAACTTATTTGATGGGCAGTTAACTTGAGAGGTTCTCAGTAGATAGTAGAACTTGATCTCTAATAGTATAAGTAATATCACAGCATTTCTTATTAGTATACTTGGCTTGATACTATTGAGCTTTCTGAAGGTTTGTTGTAAGTGCACAACCTCTAAGCTACTGAAATTACATATTACCCTCCTGAACAAGCTATCAAAATCACATGTAACCTCCAAATAAATCTGGGAAATCACCTGCAAGATTATAAAGCTAAGTCAAACCAAAGTCACAGTATACAAAGCTGAGTCAATATGAAGTCATAGAACACAAAACTTACACAAACAGGATCTTATCAATCAGGACCAAATATATATATACTGAGCACTAAGATATGTCGAAATAGAGAACTAAAACAAATAACAACCACAACTTCTGAACATAGATATTTGGAATACCATTGTCAACTGAGCCACACCCCCTCTGCCCCTCATAAATATCTATAGCTTAGCACCTCTCTACTTCATGGAAGCCTGATGGAATGCCCTGAACATGCTTAGTGAAGTCCACTGAATTGGACAAATCTTAAGCTACTATCAGATCAGCTATCTCCTAGAAGATATGGTCAAACACCACCATGATACAGATATTACCCAGATGTCTCAACACCAGAAACTTATTGCCTGCAAACATCAAGAACTCTTCTATGAGTACAGCACCTTTATTCCTCACCTCCAAGTTACTACTGCTGAAATGGTTGCTACTCTGTCCTATGGTCAAATTGATGATATGATACAAGAACTCAACCACAAGTACCTTGAGTATATTCAGACCACAGACAGAACCTTCCTGCACCCTGATGACTATATTCTACAAATGCCTCAAGTTAGATATGCTATGAAGGATGTCTATAATATAATTCAGTTCGATAAAGACAAAGCAGAAGATAATGATCCCTCTGACACTGATATAACCTCCAGCCAAAAATCTCTGCCAACTCTGATCACACCACCAACCTTGCTAATGAATTTGCAACAGTTCATAACCACCTATGAGACCTACTGGGACAATGACTACTGGCATGAATATCAACCTGCATTTACTCCTGATTACTTCAACTACAATGAAGAGACTAGAGAACACAACCTGTACCTCTAGACAACTCTCAAGATCGAACCAACCACTCTACCACTCAAGTATGAGTAACATGAGCCACAGCCACCAGCTTACTACAACCCTGCAACTCATAGCACCATAACCTATAGAAGATATACAGACAGTGAATCTGATGAAAGCAAAGATGATGCACCCCTCCTTTGCCCACCAACATCTTATCCAGCATATGAGACAGATGATGCTATTCTATAAGATGGTAATGAAGTCTTAATATATTATTATAAGGAGAAGTAATCCACAAACTACTCTTTCTAGACAACTACTTCATCAGAGATGATGTCATTGATGGTGATATCATTGAAGACTATCCAGACAGTGTCTAAATCTATAGAAGCTTAGCAGTCATAGTATAGTTAGATTAGCCTTGTATGATGTAACTGTGAACTGACTCAGCAGTCAGATGATCTCTTGACATACCAGATCACTCTTGTACTATGTGACTGTATTCTGACTCAGCAAGGCACTAAAGTGCTATATCCATATTCAGCACTAGTATAAATACTCCCTCCTCCAGACCTCAGAATCTCAGACTCAAACACACAAGAATAATCCTGAACACTTCCCCACAATATCCCTTTACACAACTACTCCTAGTATAGCAATATCATGAATAGCAAATAAACTTATTTAATAACCTACAAACTACTCTTAAGTAAATCTGCTCCCTGTTAGGTCCCACTCCTAACCCTATTACAAAATTTCCTAATTGGATATTATCTGCAGTGATATGCCAATTCAACTAAGCTGGTCTTAGTTTCTTGAACTTCCTGAAATATGGAAAATTCTGAACATCCAGAACTAGTCTGAAAAAGGACTTTGGTTGAGATGTCAACCTGATCTTAAAATCAATAAGCATAGAGGACATACTCCATATGAAATTGATCTTGACCTTAAGAAAAATAGTCTTCCAGAATATCCAAAACTTCCAGAAAACCCTTCTAGAACTACATAACGGTTACCCAAAAAAGCAACCCACTTATATTTGTGGTAGCAATTTTGAGTAGTTTATCTATTTTATCTATAAGGCTCTTAGTAGTAGAGATCTGTATTTGACTGCTTTTCTTAAAAGAGAATAGACTTGTAGAGATCTCAGGATCTTGACCATAGAGTAGCCAAAAAGAGGAAAGACTAGTAGATAATTGGACAGCATTGTTATATATAAACTCTATATAAGTCAGGTAGTGGTTCCAATCATCTTGCTCATAGAAAATATAGTTTCTAAGTATCTGTTCTAGAGTTCTGTTCATGTACTTGATTTGTCTATCAGTTTGTAGGTAGAAGATAGTAGACATAGTCAATTGGGTTCCCAGGGTCTTGAAGAGAGTTTATCAGAAGTAACTAGTGAACTTAGAGTCACAATTACTGACAATTACTCATAGTAGGTCATAGTGATAGAAGATGAACTTGAAGAAGATTCTTGCAATCTCAGATGCAGTAGTATTGGTAGTAGTTGATTCAGCAACCATAGTCTTGGTCAGGCAGTCAATAAATATAACAATAGCATTAGTACCAGATTGAGTTTATAGTAGTTGAGTTACAAAGTTCATTATAACTTGTTTGAATTTCTTAGTAGAAATTGGCAGTAGTTATAGCAAACCAGCTGATACTTGGTTGGTAGACTTATTGCACTGATATAGATTATAGCTAGCAATATAGTTCTTGATTTTCTTAACTATACTTGGCCAATAATAGCAGTATTAGATATTCTTAACAGTCTTCTTGATTCTAAGATGATAAGTGAGAGGAGAGTTATGGTGTTCTTGCAAAACCTTATAATGTAGATTCATGTTTTCAGATAAATAGACTTGGTCTTAATAATAGATTAAGTTATTCTCAACAGTATATATATCCTTGAGCTCATTTGAGAAAACTCTAGTAGTGACTATGTCTTCTTTGTAAGCTTGCCTAATTTGATCTAAAAATTCTAATATTAAGGTAACTTGCATGATTGTGGTGAGATCTGGACATCTTGATAAGATGTCTGATACTATAAGTGTCTTGTCAGGCTTATAGATGATCATCAGATTGAAGGTTTGAAGCTTGAGGCTCTACTTGGCTTATAGATATAACAGAGTAGATTGAGTGTTGATATACTTGAGGGATTGATGGTCAGTGATGACATCAAATTCAATACCTTCTAAGTAGCATTATCAGTGGTCTAGTGTATATATTATAACCAGTAGTTTCTTCTCATAGGTGGCTAGCTTTTGTTCAGCTGAGGCCAACTTGTAGGACTCAAAAGTAATAAGACAATGTCTCTTACCATTATCTTATAATAGGACTACTTCAATAGCAAAATTTGACATATTAGTAGTGACTATAAATTTTAGACCTTGATCTGCATTATGCAGAACTGGAGTATGGGTTAGGTGGTTCTTGAGTTCTTGAAAAGCTTATTAATAGAAGAGGTCCCAGGTATAGAGTACATAGTGGTCTGAGTGTAGGACCTTCCTTATGAGGTTAGTTAGTAGCTCAGTAATACTAGAGAAGTTTCTGACAAAGCAGCAATAGTAGCTAGTTAGACCAAGGAAGGATTTGTAAGAGAGTTGCTTTTTAGAGTAACCATTATATAGTTCTGGAAGGGTTTTCTGGAAGTTCTGAATATTCTGGAAGACTGTTTTCTTATGGTCAAGATCAATTTCATATGGAGTACATCCTCTATGCTTATTGATTTCAAGATTGGATTGACGTCTCAACCAAAGTCCTTTTTCAGACTAGTTCTGGATGTTCAGGATTTTCCATATTTCTAGAAGTTCAAAAAACTAAGGCCAGCTTAGTTAAATTGGTGTATTACTGCAGACAATACCCAATTAGGAAATTTCGTGATGGGTTTAGGAGTGGAACCTAATGGGGAGCAGATTTACTTAAGAGTAGTTTGTGGGTTATTAAATAGGTTTATTCACTATTCATGATATTGCTATACTAGGAGTAGTTGTATGAAGGAGTATTGTGGGGAAGTATTCAGGAATGTTCTTGTGTATTTGAGTCTGAGATTCTGAGGTCTGGGGGAGGGGATATTTATACTAGTGAGGGGCTATCTGAGCTATGCTGAATATGGATGTAGCACTAAGTGCCTTGCTGAGTTGGAATGCAGTCATATAGTATAAGTGTAATCTGACATGTCAAGAGATTGTCTGACTGCTGAGTCAGTTTATAGTCACATTGTACAAGGCTAATTTAACTATACTATAACTGCTAAGCTATTTATAGGTTTAGGTACTGTCTGGTTAGTCTTTAATGATATCACTATTGATGACATCATTGCTGGCAAAGTCTGAACAGTTTTCTGACTTCTGATATCATCCATTTCAAGATGTCATTACTTCTATCTCTTGCAAGATTAAGACTATCCTTAGTAGTAGTAGTTGTACAAGGATAACAGATCTTGGTTTTCTTTTTTTTTGGTCTTCTGGTGCATTTGCGAGGACTGGCCATCCTTGTCTAGGACAAGGGCTCTCAATGTTGTGACTGGGGATTTGAACCTCTCAGAAATGATATTTTCTGTAATCCGAGGCAATTTCTAGTAGTAATATCTATTATGTGGATGGCTTGAGATTGGTTTTGATGATATCAGCTTTCTTGAGTTCAGATGAAGCATCCATCACTCTTCAATGAAGGTGATACAGATAGAGCGAACAGAGTTATTCAAATATATTTTGCTTCTGCTAAATAATAAGGTCTTGTATAGTTGTGGTATATCCTGGTCTTGAGTTGATAAGTGCAGTTTGTGAACCTTTTGATGGATGAGATAGGGTTCTTCTTATCTTGGTTTGATTTTGGTACTTTTAGTTTCCTTTTGTAATAGCACAATATACCAAACTAGTTATAGCAGTTCAGAGTTAGTTTTATGGTTGTAGTACTTCTTCTAGTATTCTTGTGTCTTGGTAGTAGATTCTTATACTTGCTGGCATATTTCATATAACCAGATGATCTCTTCAGTAACTTGTTTTGTAGTCTCACATGTGGTTTCCAAATTAGTTCTGAGGATAATACATGATTTTGGTGGCTTGGAGGTTGTACACTTACAACTCTCTCCTTCTTAGCTTTTGATATTCTTATCAGGGCCTTCTAATTTATTCTGGTGTTGTTGTACTATTTGGATAGTTCTTGTGGCTATACTTGTTGAGTATTTATTCAACTTTGTATTCTTCTTGGTCATTGATAATGACAGATACAGGTGGTTCTGTTGTAAGCGCACAACCTCCAAGCCACAGAAATCACACGCGATCTCCGAACAAATCTGGAAATCACCTGCAAGATCACGAAGCTGAGTCAAACAGAAGTCACAGTGCACAAAGCTGAGTCAATACCAAGTCACGAAACACAAGATCCACACAAATGGAATCTTACCAATCCAGAACAAATACATATATACCCAGCCCCGAGACATGTCGAAACAGAGAACCAAAACAAACAACATCTACAACTCCAAACACACAAACATGACCACCGAGATCTACAACTGCATCCGCGCTGACATTTGGAATGCCATTGTCAACCGAGCTACACCCCCTCTGCCCCTCATGAATATCTATAGCCAAGCACCTCTCTACTTCGTGGAAGCCCGATGGAATGCCCTGAACATGCTTGACGAGGCCCACCGGATTGGACAAATCTCAAGCTACTACCAGATCGGCCGCCTCCTGGAAGACATGATTGAACACCACCATGATACAGACATTACCCAGATGTCTCGACACCAGAAACTCATCGCCCGC
>RBNI01003257.1:0-16301 GCA_003990745.1 Jimgerdemannia flammicorona
TTTTTTTTTTTTTTCTAGTTTGTATTCTATTTTTCTTTTTGAGTACATTTTTGTATATTTCTTTTTTTTTACATGTCTTATTAAGTAGGAGTATTGAGATAGCAACTCAATATATCAATATATGATTGGTGATTTCATAAGTCTTATGTTATCTATCAGTAATGTATAAAATATACATCCTATATAAACTCAATAAAAACACCCCTCTTTCCAACAACTAGTTTATATACTTTTATATATATTGATAATATTTATAGTAATAATATAGTCAGACTGTACCACCACATATTAAGTTACTATAATTAAGATATTTTAATATTTCTGCTTAATGATATATATTTCAGAATATTTAAATAAAGAACTGAACAAATTATAACTAATAGAGTGCTATCTAGTTGACTAAAAAAGGTCTAAATTTCCTACTTATAAATATGAAAATAGATAAACAGAGTAGTACAAAATAGAAATCCTGTATAATATTAATAATAATTACATAAAATATAAATCCAGATATATTCATAAATGAAGAAATATAAGCAATATTGATAAATATATATAAGATGTGAGAGACTTTTAGCATTTTAAAAAACTTTTTATTTCACTATATTGTTATTATTATTTTTGTTTGCCACTTGCTTACTTATAGTTTCCATTTATTAGCACAGAACTATCACTTACTGGTATATAGTACCCATTGGTATAGAGTTATCCATAAGTCTCATTTCTTATATATATAAGTTAAACTTTACTTTTAGAAGGGCTTTAGTTAATAAATCTGCTATTATATACTCCATTGGAGTGTATTTGAGATATATAGTACTATTTTCTATATATTCTCAAATAAAATGATATTTTATATCAATATGTTTAGTTCTTGCATAATGTATTGAGTTCTTTGCTATAGTAATTGTAGATTGATTATCTTATTTGAGTAATATAGAGTGATATTTCTGAGAAAATCTCAATTCTTATTATAGGTTTCAAATATATATAGCTTTTTTTATTGCTATAAACAATGCTTGTTACTTGGCTTATATAGATAACATTAATACTGAAATTACTTATATGTTTGCTACAAAATAACTTTATTTTTACTAATTTTAAAGAGGCATCCAGTTATAGACCATCTGTCATCTAGATTGCTGATCCAATCAGTATTATATATACTAAATAACCTTATAGTACTCCTGCTTTATATCTTATTATTACCCAAACTGAGCATATAGTATACTCTGTTTTTAATATACTGAAAAATGCACTTAATTACTATTTAATATAAATTATTATAGCAAGATAAGTACTGTACAACTTTATTAACTATTGTAACAGTGACCTCAGAATGATGACATCAGTACAGGAGATAGTCTTTCCTTGCAAGCCACAAGATCAGAGCACAAGGAGATTATATGGTATATGAAATGAGCAATAATGACCAACTGTAAGTCACTATAACCACAGTATGGTATCTTGAGGAATATAAAAGAAGGATCAAGGAACTGCAGTAGCAGCAACCAACAAGACCCACTAATCCCAAAATAGCTCAAAGATTTACTATAAACAAAATGTCTGCTGTCTGCCAAACCTCAAGGTCAAGGAACTACCAAGGTACCTCAGTCGAAAAAAGGATGTTCCAAGACATCAGTAGAGCTATGAGGACTTACTCAAGAAGGACTCCTAGTGTCAACCTGGGTACTGGTGACCCTTATCATATATATCCTCTACCACCATAAAATGGAAACAAGGATCACTACTGCCACCGAATGTCTCCAAATGTGGCAGGAGTATGAAATAGGAAATCTTCTCTACCAGGAGCTCCCACAGGTCAGCATTCAAGAGCTACAAGATACCACTCCCATGGATATATGTGAAACGAGGACAGCTAAGAAGATCTATCAGATCTTCAGGTATACACCATAGTCGATCCCTAACTTGGAGTATGTTAGAGTCTCAGATTTCAGAGATCTATCATCCCGCCATATCAATGCACTAGAAGTCAGGGTGGCTACAGAAGCCCAGTCCACTATCACCTTCAATAGTGATGAAGTAGAAGACTTCTGGCACTCCATCCTTCAGAACAACCCAGACCAATTCTGGCATAGATTGATCTCAGTATTCCAAGGCCCAAGTATTCAGGTTAGACCTTACCAAGACCCCACATTTGTCCCCTATTTTGTGAAAGAGAACCTCATAGACTTGAGAGCTCTAGATCTCCTTGTTTTCACTGCTGCTAAATGTGATAACATCATTGGTGATGACATCATCCCATGCAACTTTAATATATGTGAAACATGTGATATATATGAAATACCTGAAGTATGTGAAACATGTGACCTATGTGATCTTGAGAAAATGTTCATGGACCTCATCTCCTTTGAAGATATCCTGACCTCTGATGATGAGGATGAAGCCCCCATGGTCCTGAACTTTCTGCTCTAAGTTCTTTATTACACTGAATAATGCCAGCACCGATATTTGATGTAATACTGAATAATGCCAGCACTGGTATTCTGACATGATACCAAATTATACCAGCATCCTAAACCTGTACAACCATCAGTACCTACCCTGAAACTTAGTAGTTATTCTTGCCCTGACATTTTATTTTAGTTATAGGAATTTATATATAGCTTTATATCTTAGCAACCATTGAATTATTTATTGTATAAATACCTCTCTTATTTCCTCTGAAATAAAGTCAGTCAATTCAGTTCAATATACACACTTTCTTGCAAGCAACAAGACAGTTAAAGATAAGAAGTTTGAGGACTATAAGATCTTGGGAAGGCACTCCAATAAGAACTTGCTTATAACAAACTTGAGTTAGTCTAAGAGATAAACTTTGAAAGAGAATCTGGCATATTTGAAGGACTCAGTGACCACTACATGACAACTTGGTGCCCATTGGCTGGTCATTCAAGATGAATCCCTCACTTTCAAGCTAAAAAATGAACAACCCCCACAATAACTACCCTGACTACAAGAGTCACCTCTGCAAGAATTCAAGACAAGATGGAAATGTGCCCACTCACATTCTATGGATATACTACTGAAGAGTGAATCCTGACCTTCATTGAAGACTTTGAACAATTCGCCACCATACGAGCCCTTAGTGTGATTGCACAATTGGCCCTTCTACCAGTCAGCCTCAGAGGATCTGCCAGAGACAAGTTCAATATAGCCACCATTGCTGATGCTAGTGCAGCCAAACTTGCCAACATGAAGGCCTTCCTCAGAATAATATATTATACTGAAGAGATCAAGCAAGCTCTCAAGAATCAACTCAATACTATCTGCCAGGGACTTAGTGAAGATCCCAACTCATTTTATACCCAAATCTGCTACCAGATTATCTTGGCTGGCTATGATGACTGCCTCAAGGAACAAATAGCAGATTCAACCTTCCTCAAAGGAGTTCACTCTGAAATTGCCCTAGCAATCTGGTCGACCCCAGCTGCACTAACCCTTGATCAGAAAGTGATCTTTGCACAGAGATATTGGACTGCCAGATACCCTGCCAAATACTCAATGGAGAAAATAACTGATATCAAGATAGAGCCATCAAAGCCAACTAGTATCATACCTGCCACAGTTGTAAACAGACAACCAACCCCACCTACCCCCAAGACAGCTAAAGCTGACCCAGTGGAAGAACTCACCAAGCAGTTTACTGAGATAACTGCACACCTTAGTAATATTGTTAGAGAAGTCTGAAGTGCCAACAGGAGACCAGTGCAGAGATTTGCAGCTGCTATAGAAGAATGCAATATTACATACTTCAGATGTGGAGAAGAAGGCCACTATGCAAAGAGTTGCATGACCGAAATAAGATGCAAAGCCTAACCAAGCAATGCTAGCAGAACTAGAGAACAAACCAATGCAGTAGTTATCGAGGAGATTGGTGACACTGATGATGAAGAATACTATGAGGAGCTTGAATTCTACCCTGCTGCTGAAGGTACCAGAACCCAGTCCATGCTCTATAATAAGTAGAGCAACAGCAAGCCTGTTGGAAGACCAAAGAAGACCCCAGCTGTCACTATTCAAAGTAAGACCCAACCTGAGGAGATTGATCAAGACATGGAGTTAGATGAAGCTGCCTGCCAAATTATGAAAGGCACTACTCCCATCTCAGAAGAAAGTGAAAGCAAGAAGAAACAGAAGCTGTGCAAGACCAAGATCTACCAGTATGATATCTACAAGGACCTCAAGGAATAGAAGGTCAATGCCACTTTTGGACAACTAGCCAAAGTCCCTGCCTTTAGACAGTAGTTGAGAGTAGAACTTGCAACTACCACCAAGAATCAAGAGTACAAGATTGTAGAAGCTCACAATGTACAGGAAGAATCTAAGAACTCAGGTGAAGAATCTGAAGACCAGTGCAAGACATCAGCCTATACTCCATATTAGATCGCAGACTGTATCTTTGATACCATCATTGATACCAGTGCTGGAGGATACCTCATAAGCAAGAAGGCAATTGACTGCCTAGGTTGGAATATTGAAGAGTCCACCAAGATGGTCTATATCACAGCAGATGGTATATGAGCTACCCCTCTTGGCAAAATCCAAGAAGTCCTCATCAAGATAGGAGGAGCTACCATTCCAGTAGACATGATTGTTATAAGTGCCACCAACTATGACATCCTCATTGGCAACCAATGGCTTCACAAGGCCAAGGCCATCATTGACCTCAATGCCCAGAAGATGCAGATCAACTATAGAGGAAGAAAGGTACAAGTCTCTATCAATGTCCACAAAGGAGTTCTACCAGACATGGAGGAAAGAGATGAGGAGGACACAGAAGTCTTCATGCACTTGGTGAATAAGAACAAAAACAAGACATCCAAGCTCACAGATGAGCAGTGGTACAACAAGATCATCAATGGCTATGCCTCTCAAGGAAGATGCCCCCATAGTATTAGGATGTACTGCTCTGAACACCTGAATGACTGCTAGTCCTGTATCAGTGAAGTTAGGAAAATCCACCAACAGAAATATGAGCAAGAAGCCACTGAAGCAAAAAGGAAAGCTGAAGAAGATGACCAGCCCCCAGAGCTTCAGGCTGACAGTGATAATGAGGAGGAACAAGAATCAGACATCACCCTCAAGGTCAAGAAGTTTCACCCTGAAGCCAAGATCCCAGAATATAAGACTGAAGGAGCCATAGGAATGGAGCTTGCCAGCATTCAAGATTCCACCCTCAAACCACAGACCACCATCCTACTTGGCACTGGAATTGGAGTCAAGTTACCAGAGAACCATGCTGGAATTATCAAGACCAGGAGCAGTCTGGCCAAAAGCGAAATCTCAGTTGAAGGAGAAATAATTGACCCTGATTACACTGGTGAAATCTTCCTCATAGTCAGGAATCACAACCCCACCACTCCATTTGAAGTCAAGAAGTATGACAGGATTGGCCAGATACTGATCCATGAGGTCAAGAAGCCCAAGATCATTGAAGCCATCAAACTCATCAAGACCAAGAGAGGAGAACAAGGCTTTGGATCTACTGGAAAGAGAGCCTATGCCACCACTAAGATTACTGAACTTGAGCACAAGAAAGACAAGGACCAGAACAAGTACACATATACCATTGGAGAAAAATTTCCCCTGGAGGAACAACTTCTCAAGATCCTGCACCAGAATGAAGAAGTACTTGCTACAGACTTTAGGGATATCCACAATCAAGAACCCAAGTACTACTATAAAGTTGATACTGGTGATACCAAGCCCATCTATCAGAAAGCCAGACCCATACCACCTGCCTACAGAGAGTGGCTGTGAGCAGAACTCAAGGAAATGGAAGAAGCTGGAATCATCAAGCAGGCTATCAGCCCCTGGGCCTCACCCATTGTCCTTGTCCCAAAGAAAGGAAGCAAACCTGGAGAGTTCATGCCAAGACTCTGCATTGACTACAAGAAGCTCAATGCTATCACTAAGAAGGATAGGCAGCACCTGCCAAATATTCAAGAAATCCTTACCACCCTTAGAAGCAAAGCCAAATACTATACCACCTTGGATCTGTTCTCAGGCTTCCATCAGATTGGTCTCACTCAAGATACCAGCAAGAAATCAGCCTTCATCACACCTGATGCCACCTATATCTACCTGTGAATGCCATTTGGAATGTGCAATGCCCCAGCAAGTTTCCAGTGAATGATAAACAGCATCTTCAGCAATGAGATTGGAAAATGGCTCTTTGTCTATGTTGATGATGTGATTATCTTCAGCAATACTGTATAGAAATATGTCAACCACATACAGCTAGCCCTCAAGAAGCTCAAGGAGCATGGCCTCTACATCAAGCCCAAGAAATGCAAGTTTGCAGCTCAAGAAATCACCTATCTAGGACACCTCATCAACCAGACTGGAATCTACACAGACCCCATAAATACTGAGGCTGTTGCAGCCTACCCAAGACTCAGAATAACCACAGAAGTCCATGCCTTCCTTGGACTGGCCAGCTACTACAGAAGATTCATCAAAGGATACTCTAACATTGCAGCACCTATCTATGAGCTACTGAAGAAGGAAACCAAATTCGAATGGACCAAGGAGGGCCAAGAAACCTTCAATGAACTCAAGACCAGATTGATCCAAGCATCTATCCTCAGAAGACCAGACTGGAACCTAGAATTCATCCTGCAGACAGATACAAGTGCTATAGGACTTGAAGCAGTCCTAGCTCAGAAGAAAGATAGACATGAATATGTCATTGCCTATATAAGCTGAGGTACCCATGGAGCAGAACAGAACTATGAGTCATGCAAGCTTGAATGCTTAGCAGTAGTCTAGGCAGTAGACAAGTTCCACTACTACCTAGCCGGGAAATACTTCATCATTCAAACAGACCACTCTGCTCTTGCCTGACTATTCCACACTCTGAACTCCAAAGGAATATATGTCAGATGGATCTATAGGCTGCAAGAGTATGACTGTACTGTCATGTACCACTCAGGAAAAACCAATACCAATGCCAATGCACTCTCAAGGACACCTCGAAAAACCCCCATTAAGACTATTCAAATTGAATAAGGAGCTATACTATGGATTAATCAGCTATCTTGGGCAGCAGAAGATGCCCAACCACCTCGAAGCTGGACAATCACCATCATCAACTGGACTTGGAAACAGTTTGAACTAGACAATACTATACTCAGAAAAGGAGGAAAGCTAGTAATACCCAAATATAAGAAGTATCAAGTAATGAAGGGAGTATACAAGCAAGGACACTTAGGAGGAACTAACACATATGACAAAGTAAGAAGAACCATGTGGTGGCCCAAGATGGAAGAAGCCCTTGCCAATTTGTCAAAGGGTATGACAAGTGCCAAAAACAGAAACAAGATCAGTAAGACCAGGCACCCAGGTCATCAAGAATTGAGCCTATCCCCTTCCACCACATTGCAATGGATATCATTAGACCACTCCCAGTAACACTATCAGGAAACTGCTATATTATAGTTATTGTAGACCTCTTCAGCAAATGGATAGAGGTAGGAGTATTACAAGAGGTCAATGCCCTCTCCATAGCTGACTTTCTGTACTGAGAAATCATCTGCTGCTACAAGACACTGAAGCAAATCACAACAGACTGTGGCACGGAATTTGTCAATAGATTCTATGAGATAATGTATCAGAAATATAAGATCCAGTACATCAAGACCACTGTGTACCACTCTCAAGGAAATGGACAGACAGAGAGAACCAATAAGACTCTCAAGAACATCCTAGCAAAAATTTCAGAGACATATGAGAAATAGGATAACTATCTCACAACTGCCCACTCTGTCCTATAAGACATACAGTCACAGAGCACACACTTTACCCCAAAAGAGCTGCTCTTTGGAGAAGAAGATTCTGATGGAACCTCAGTCACAAATCTAGACCTAACTTGGAGACAGGTTGATGCAGAAATTCAGAGACTATACCAAATTAGGAAGAAGGCTAAAGATTATATCATCAAGTCACAAGTACTGATAAGGAAGAATGTGGAAAAGAATCACAAGGCCCTAGAACCCATCCAAATCAGAGAAAAGGTTCTACTGTATCAAAATATGGAAGAAGCCTCATAGTTGTGAAAACTGGAGCTAAAATGGAAAGGACCCTTCTACATACAAGATATTAAGGAAACTACCTTGTGGCTTAGAAAAATCTCAAGAACTATACTGTCTACCATGGTATATAGGAACAGACTCAAGAAGTACCATGAACCTATATAAGAGAAGCAAAACATTATGACCACCCATGAGGTTCTAGTCCATGAATTGTAACAGCATGTCCCATGACCAGCAGGCAATCTGTCTGGACCATTCTCTAAGGGATATGGCACTGGCAACTACTCATCCATGAGACTTTCAAAGTCAGAGGAGTTCAAACTGTCAACTGATTGATCAAGATCAGAATCAGGCCCTTGCTCTATATGAAGGGAGCAACTCTTCACCATCATGCCAAAATACAAAGAGAAGTCACCAGCCTGTAAACACCACTTTTTGACCCCTTGTCAGAGGTTATGGGATCAGCAAATTTTTCAGGACTGGACCAATGAATAAGGATGCTCAAGAAGATCCTTATTCAGGAGGAAGATGTAATGGTGACCTCAGAATGATGACATCAGTACAAGAGACAGTCTTTCCTTGCAAGCCACCAGATTGGAGCACAAGAAGATTATATGGCATATGAGATGAGCAATGATGACCAACTGTGAGTCACTGTAACTACAGTATAGTATCTTGAGGAATATAAAAGAAGGATTAAGGAACTCCAGTAGCAGCAACCAATAAGACATACTAATTCCAAAATAGCTTAAAGACTTACTACAAATGAAATGCCTGCTGCCCACCAAACCTCAAGGTCAAGGAACCACCAAGGCACCTCAGTTGAAGAAAGGATATTCCAAGACATCAGAAGAGCTATGAGGACCTGCTCAAGAAGGACTCCTAGTATTAACCTGGGTACTGGTGACCCTTATCATAATATCCTCTACTACTGTGAAATAGAAACAAGGTTCAGCATTGCCACCGAATGCCTCCAAATGTGGCAGGAGTATGAAATAGGAAACCTCCTCTGCTGGGAGTTCCCACAGGTCAGTACTCAAGTGCTACAAGATGCCACTCCCATGGATATATGCGAAATGAGGATAGCTAAAAAGATCCATCAGATCTTCAGGCATGTACCATGGTTGATCCCCAACTTGGAGTATGTTAGAGTCTCAGATTTCAGAGATCTGTTATCCTGCCATATCAATGAACTAGAAGCCAGGGTGGCTACAGAAGCCCAGTCCACTATCACCCTCAATAGTGATGAAGTAGAAGACTTCTGGTACCCCATCCTCCAGAACAATCCAGACCAATTCCTGCAAGAATTAATCTCAGTATTCCAAGGTCCAAGCATCTAGGTCAAGATCCCACATTTGTTCCCTATTTTGTGGAAGAGAACCTTATAGACTGGAGAGCTCCAGATCTCCTTGTTCTAGCCATCACCAAATATGATGATGTCATCGGCAATGACATCATCCTGCACAACTTCAACATATATGAGATATGCAATATGCACGAAATACCTGAAGCACATGAAATGCACAACCTATGTGACCTTGACAAAATATTCACAGACCTCATCTCCTTCAAAGATATCCTGATCTCTGATGATAAGGATGAAGCTCCCATGGTCCTGAACTTTCTACTCTAAGTTCTTTATTATATTGAATAATACCAGCACTAGTATTTGATGTAATACTGAATAATGCTAGCATTAGTATTCTGTTGTGACACTGAAATATACCAGCATCCTGAACCTATACAACCATCAGTACTGACCCTGGAACTTAGTAGTTTTTCCTGCTCTGACATTTTATTTTAGTTATTGGAATTTATATTTAGCTTTATATCTTAGCAACCATTGAATTATATTTTGTATAAATACCTCTCTTATTTCCTCTGAAATAAAGTCAGTCAATTCAGTGCAATATACACACTTCCTTACAAGCAATCTAAAAGATAACAAGACAGTTAAAGATAAGAAGTTTGAGGACTATAAGATCTTGGGAAGGCACTCCAATAAGAACTTGCTTATAACAAACTTGAGTTAGTCTAAGAGATACACCTTGTAGAGAATCTGGCATATTTGAAGAACTCAGCGACCACTATATGATGCTATATATGATATATCAGACATTATCTTAAGTATAAGATATATGCCAGATCCTTCAGCTTGCTGATAGGAGATATTATTGAATTCCTCAGATATATTGTCACTAGACTTCTTTAACCTTACAGATATCTCTATTAGAGTTCAGATAGATTTGTATTCACTTATATCTAATTGTTTGAGTATAGTTTGAATATATATAGCTTGCAATAGATATATAGTATACTCATATTTATTATATATAATTAATATTCTAAGAATATAGAATATATTACCTATATCTATCGTTTTGAATTCCTGGTATAGTATTATCTTTATATCATTAATCTTACTTGCTATCTCATCCAAAATGGTATCATCTATTCAAATTTTTAGATACATTATTTCTGAGGATATATACTAGATATATATATATAGATCAGCTTAACAATACTTAAATTTGTTACCTAAGAGACATTTGTTAATTTTTTGATTCTACAGTCTTACTACTTATTTGATGCTATAGAGATCTTTATGTAATTTATATACAAGCTCTTTTTACTTATCATTGTATAGTTTATATCTCTGTGGTTGATGAACATATAGCTCTATATCTATATCACCATTTAAGAAAACTGTCTTAATATCAATTTGGTAGATTTTATAGTCATATTTAGCTCTGATCATAAGAAGTATTCTAAGTAAAGTAAGCTTGAATAATGGAGAAAAGTTCACATTATAATCTATACCATATCCTTATAAATATCCCTTTAAATATCCCTTTACTATAAATTAAGCTTTATATTACTCTACATCATCAATACTATTATATTTAATTTAATATATTCAGTGAGATTCTATTTCTTATTGATTTACCAAAAGAGAGACTAGATCATATGTGTCATTCTTGATAAGTAAATTATATTCCTTGTTTATAGCCTTTTTTTACTCTTTCTTATATAGTTTGCTGGCTCACCAGTCATTGTTATATAGATACACTTATATGTATACTTTATGTAATATTATTTACTGTTATGATAAGATGTCTTAAGCTGGTCCCAATAATCTCCTAAATCTGCTTCAACTTTATTTTATAATCTATATTTGTATTTTTTCTTAGCTTTCAGAGAGGTATCTTCAACATTATCCTCATTTATAATTTCTTAATTCTTGACTCTAATAGCCTCATTAACATATATATAGATTGTACTAATACTAGTATAGATACTATTCTACTTACCTTTAAAGTTGACATAGATATCACTGGTTATACCATAGAGTTGGATGTAGAGAAAAAAATTTCTATTTGAATTTTCTATTCTTTGGTCTCCTTAAATTAAATGTTATAAGAGATCCCACTCTTCGCCAATTCCAACTCCTTGCCAACTGCTAGGCCACAGATCCTGGCCTGGTCCTCTTTGGTATTCCACTCCATCATCAATATCAAACTCAATTAAGAGAGTACCACCCAGTAGTATATGATCCCATCTCTATATCACTGGGTCCCAATCCTCCTCCCCTTTATTCCCCTACCAACAAATTCCAATGCAGTGCACCCCATCTGCTATCCCCCATCAAAATCCTTTATATCGCAGTTGCTTCGTGCTCTGAAGTCCAACCAATGAGAGGAGATCGCTAGTCGAGCCCCTTAGTGATGACTGCCTCTCCCAGATCTTCTGTAAAGGAACCCAACCACCTCCTCGCAATTCCACTGCCCTCTTTAACCACCATGCTCGCAGGCAGTGTAACTATTTTGGAAAGTCAACCAGCCCAAGACCATCTCTCTCTACTGGTAGGGACAAGGTCTCCCAACCAATCTGACTCTGCCTCCCAGCCCAAATCCATCCCTTCGCGGACTTCACCAATCTCTTCACCACCCAGACTGGGAAGTCCAGATGATATGCCAGATACCACAACTTCGACAGCCAGTAGATATTCAAAATCGAAACCTGCCCTGCTAGAGAAAATTATCTTTCCCCCCAACTCTGCAGGGCCTCCTCCCAGATTCCAATCCTCTGCTCCCACCAAAGCCTGGGCAGAACTGACCTATAGACCAACAAATAAATGCCCAAGTACCATACTGCTTCACCAGTGGGGACGATTGTTCCTATGACCTCTCCTCCAACCAGGCCATTGCCAAGCACCATTGTTTCACACTTACACTAATTCAGCTTTGCTCCAGAGTTCTCCTCATACCACTTGACAGTCTTCTTGAGCTCTTCCACATCAGCAATTGAACCCAAACCAACCACCATATCATCCACAAAGGCCCCATCTCTCCATCCTATGCCATAGATAGAGAGTCCTCCTATCCTCTGCCTAATTCTGTCCATAAGGGGTTCCAGGGAAAGAGCATACAAAATGGGGGACAGTGGGTCCCCCTGGGGCACCCCCCTACCCAAGGGGAATGCCACCCCTCTATGACCATTATACATAAGTGCCACCCTACTCCCTTCCAGTAGGCTGACCATAGCTGACTGGAAATGGGTCGGAACTCCCATTCTATCCAAAACTTTCACCAGCCAGACTCTTCGCACCTGATCGTAAGCCTTCTCCTGGTCCAAGAAGACTATATGCCCATCCAGTCCACAGGCCCTTGCCTCTTCAATAACTCCATGTACCCAGGCAGTGCCATCCCTGATGAGCTGACCACCCACAAATCCCCTCTGCTCAATACTCATGACTTGTTGGGCCACCTTCTGTAGTCTTGCCACCACCACCTTAGTCACCAACTTTCTGTCCATATCTAGCAACATTATCAGTCTCCAGTTCTTCCAATCCTCCCTCCTTCCTTTGTTTTTATAAAGCAGCGTCACCAGCCCAAGATCCTGCTCCCCCACCCACCTCCCAGTCTGTAGAATGAAATTGCACAATGCTGTCATCTCTCTTATCACCCCTGGGACTCCAACCATTCACTTCCAAAAGTCCCAGGGCAGACCATCCTCTCTGGGTGCTGTACCTGACATCATCGCGGCAAGAACCTGGTGAATCTCAATTTCCCATACAGGCATCACCAAGTCCCCTAGCCCCTCAACTTGTGGTGGGTGCCAATCCTCCAATACTTGGTCAATAGCCATGGCATCTGCCCCACCCTCCTCCTCACTCCACAATCCACTCCATCTCTTCTTCAGTAATCCAAGAATGTCCTGTACACCATGCACCAGTGTACCATCTGAGTCCAATATCTCTTCTCACTGTTGCTGCATCTGCCTTGCCCTGAGAGCCCTCGTAATAAACTTGGAAGGCCTCTCCCCCTCCTCCAGATCCTGTCAGCAGAGCCATGCTGCCAAGCTCTGCACTCTTGCCTCTTCCTCTTCCTGCAGCACCTGTTGTAGTTCCCCAATCTCTGTTTTTGCCCTCCAATCTTCTTCTCCCCCCAACATCCTCAACCTCGCCCACTCCTCTAAGAGTCTAGTCAATCTAGTAGAAGCCCAACGCACTCTATGCCTCCTCTGCTTCCCTGCCTCCTTGCCAGCCTCACTCCAGTAAATCTTGGCCATCTCCTTCATCCTTATCCATCGAACCCCAACTGAGGCACCTTCCTGCCGCCAGTTCTCCATTCTCAGCTGAATGTCCTTAGCCTACTCATCCTACCAGGTCTTGTCATCTAACAAAGAGGAATTGAGGTGCCAATATCCAGGCCCATCCCCACTTCCCCAAAGCACCCCTGTCCCAAAAGCCCCCAGTGATCTGACCATGGACACCATTCCACCTCCAGTGACTTCCAAACATCTAGGCCTCAGCAGCTGGCTGTCAGAATCCAATCGATCCTTGTCCCCAGACCCTCTGCCCAATGTGTATAAACCCTCCTATTCCCCCAGCACTCACTACCAGCATCTACCAATAAACTCAGTCTTTTGATCTCCTTCCATACCACCAATCCTCCACTCCTGCTCTCAGCACCTCATCCTCCATCTGTTCTATCCAATAGTGCATCCTGAACCATATTAAAATCTCCCCCAAGCATGTCCACCCCTGCCTCCACAAGGCTCCCACTCTCCTGTAATCCTCTCACCCACTCTACCTGCTCACTCTGTACTGCAGGACAGTAGCAGGAGCCCACTATAACTGGCTCCCAGCCTGCATGAATCCACTCACCCCAGACCAGTCTCTCCCCCCAGCTCCTCACATCCTGTATCTCCCCTCTGCCTTTCCGAACCAAAATCCCAACCTTACCCTTCCAAATCACCACACCTCCCCATTCCTTCATCCACTCCATCTTATCCAAATCACCCTCATACCTAACATCCTGCAAGAGGAAGAGATTGGCCTCCAATCTCTTCATCCAAGTAAAAATGTTCCTACGTTGAGCAGCACCATGTAACCCATTCACATTTAAAGAAAAAATGTTGGTTGTACTGTTCATAATGAAATATGTTATGTTGGTGATCGATCTCTACTGCTCCATGCTCATCTCCTCCTGTGCCATGTCCAGATTGTGTTCCACAGCCACCTCCTCCTCTTCAGCCCTCTGAGCCTCCTATCCAGCCAACAGTTCAGTCATCTCTTCATCCGCCTTCTCCTTGAACTCTTCTCAGTACTCTATGCATGCCTCCTGCCAGAGCTGCAGTCCATGATACTTGTTCCAGCAGTATTCAGCCCTCTCTCCAGCGATGACTGCCATCTCTGCCTCCCTCTCCTTATCCACCTCATACCCTTCCTCCTCTAGGTACACTGCAAGAATTTCCACCTTCAATACCTTCATTACTCCATCTCCCTGCAGTATCCCTGCCCAGTGCTCATCACTCATCACTCGCAAGTCTACCTCCCCCAACTCTTCCATTGCCAGGTTGTTCCTCATCTGACAAATCCAAAGTAAGTTCCCCACCTCCTTCCCCACCGGAGTCGCCGGCCTTCCTCCCTCCAACATCATGGTGTCAGCTCCAGTACTTGCAGACTCCTCCCATACCTCTGGGACATCCACCAGTTCCTCTTCACCAGCTGCTACCACCTGTCCTCCATACACTACCTCTGGAACTCCAAATTGCACCCTCTGGGCCCCTCGCATTAGCACATCTTCTACCACCCTGTTTCAGGCAGCTGGGCTACGCCTGATAAGGGGGTTAGGGGTAGGGGAGCCCTCTCAGTCCTCCTCTCAAACCTCTAGCATGCTATCAGTATAAGGATCCTTACTAGTTCTCTCTTTGTCCTCTCCTGCCACCGTCTTGTCCTTCTCCTCCCCCTCACCAGCCCAGACACTCGCTTCAGCTCCCCCAGTGCCCTTCTCCTTGCTTGCATTCCCCAGTGACCTGTTATTCAGCTTGGCCAATAGCTCTTTCTGCCTCTTCCCCCTCTGAGCCCTTTCCCACTGCTCATTGGTCACTCAAATCCACTTTCCATCCACCACCTCTAAGTGTGTTGCCTCCTCAAGCACCACCCAAGCCTTTGCTTGTCTCTCTACAGTACTATCCAACTCTTCTAGTGCTTCCAATAAATCCTTCTCCTCCTCCTCACTTCCCTTTACCCTCATCACCTTATATGAAATTGCTCCCCAGACTATTGCTGAAGGCCAGTCCCTCGTCTTCCCAGTTGCTTCCTTCCCAGCCAGCCGAATCCTCACATCCACATCACCAGTCCTGAGCAAGGTCCCTTCCCAGACCCTGAATCCAATATCCACCACCTCTCCATATTCCGCCATAAAGTCCTCAACCCTCTTTCTCATCTCTATTGCCATCACCGTTAGCACTCCTTTCACCAGCAGTTGGACCACCCTGGGATCCCACTTCAGACAATGTACCATTGGAACACACACCTCACCAACCACCAATCCATCCTTCAGTGCCTCCTCCAATGGTGCCACCTCCTCAAAACCCACCTCCACATCCTCCAGTCCCTTCAAAAACTTCATAGATGCAGCTCCTGCCACCTGCTTAGCAATAACACCATTTTCACCATCACCGCTAGGCCCCAGAAGCACAGTGTAACCGTGAATGCCAAAATCGATTTTTTGAGTAATGGGGCCACCACCAGTCCCATCACACCAACCGCTAAGTCTCCTTATCTCCTAAGCCTCAGATGCTCAGCCTCCCCAACAGCCATCACATCTGGATTTTTTTCCAGATTGACAGTCCCCTCTCTATCAGCAGTCACACTCCCCCCAGCCGCTACTCCCCCAGCTCCACTGCCCCCCCTTCCAAGGGCTGCTCCCCCCTGCACCATCATCTTCTCCTTCT
>RBNI01003258.1:0-16298 GCA_003990745.1 Jimgerdemannia flammicorona
CTATGGGGATAGGGTAGTGGGTGGTGGTGATGTATACTTACTCATAGACTGGTAATAAAGGCAGAGTCCAAGTGACTATAAAAAAAAAAAAAAAAAAAAAAAAAAAAAGAAGCTCACCAAAGTCAGAGGGCTCCACCACAAGTATTGAGGATCTGCAGATAACCTATACTGAGCACTTGATGCCCAAGGTTGGCTAACTCCCTACATAACCCATGATATACCAAGACAATACCTTATTGGCAACAGCAAAAGGAAGAAAGTACTATACCAAAATAAGTACACCCCAGATATAGCTAAAGATACTAGAATCTATGAAAAAGTAGAGAAAATACCGATCAGATACCAATAAAAGGACAACTTATCACCATTGCCCTCCTCCCACTATGCCTCTGCAGATACAGTAAACCAACCTGAGATAGAGGGGGTAATAATAGAGGAAAAGAAACTTAGAAGGTCACCTACCAAACCTTATGATCAGTAAGATAGTGGAGAAAGGAGTAACTGAATATATTTCAATCTCACTTCACCCCTATATCTAAAGAACTCTAAAGAGTTAAGAAAGATCAAATATTTAAGATAAAAAAATCTATCATCTCAGATTATATATCTGATATTACAATATTAAGAGATAAGTTCTAAATATTTAGAAAGTACTGAAATATTATAAAATATTCAAATAATAATAATAATAATAATATATAAAAGACTAAAGAAAAGATATAAAAATAAACTATAACTAAAGAAATTATTATATATATTTAATTATAAATATTATTATAATAATATAAATTATCTCAGCTTAGTATAAACTCTTTCAACTATTGAGAAGATTGATAATTTTTAAATTAAGATAAAATATTTATATAAAATATAGCTATAAAAATTATTTATAGTACTATTATTATTATTAAAACTAATAGCATATATAGAAATGAGAAAGTTGTATAAATTGACTATATATAAATTTTAGATAATATATGTATCTTTCAAATAAAGAACTAATATATACATATATTATTATATAAGTCACTGAGAATTACAAGGGACAGGTATATAAAAGAATAAGTTATAAATATAATGACAGAATTATCACCGTGAGCAACATAATTATGTACAGATGATGGAAAACACAGAATTCTAGGTGCGCACGTATTTGACCATTTCAACGTTCGTCCCCATCAAAATTCAGAAATTCAGAATTAGAGAAAAAGATGCAACGATAGACCATCAAAATCTATGTCTCCATCGAAAAGGTAAAGCATGTATCCGTTTTAAATGTGGCCAGTTACAGACGAAGGCGGGAAAGAAGATTACCGACTTTTCTGGTGCTAAAAAAAAAAAAAAGCGCAAGGAGCGAAAGACGTCTTAGTGTCAATATTTTGCCAACTCAGACCTTCAGCCACATCGCCAGAAAGCACTCGTTAACTACCTCAGGCCTATGACTACTCTCATAATCCGCATGCACAAAGGCCCTCTCGACATTGGGCAAGGTCTCGAGCTTCATTTGCAACGCCTCGCTGATATCATGCGACTCAACTAGGGGCATGTCGGCGGGGAGGACGATGTCGACTTCGACGAACAAATTCTGACCGGCGTGGTAGGCGCGAGCAGTGTCGACCTGGAGGACCTTGGGATGGTGAGTGAGAGCTGCAAAGGTAATAATAGAAAAATACAAACTGAGTTAATAATGCGGGTACGCAAGAAAATAGAGAGGAGGGATAATGAGAACGCGTTATTCACCAATATAAGTGAGACGTTGGAGGAAAGCCACGTCGGCAGATTTGCCAACAATGAGTTGGATTTGTTCTGTTCGAGAGATGTGAAAAGTGGGTGGAAACACCGAGGCCAGAATACATAAAAATCTTTTGCTGATCTAACGGACATGAACATATTATTTCGGACTCATGTGGGCTGACCCACCCACTTCCATAGCGAAACCAAATAATAGCTATAATAACAATAATCGCAGATATACCATAGGCCGTCCAACTCCAACTCCTCAAAATGATCAACGCAACAATAATAGCGCCCACGGGATCGATCCACCACGCAATCCCGCCGCTGAGCAAGGCCGCCGCCAAACCCAATGAGTTGATGAATAAGTCGTTTCGGTGATCCTGCACCAGGACCTTGACCGCGGCGTACTGCTTTAATGCAATGCAGAGGAGGAATAAGAAGACCTTGGTACCCAGGGCGATGCAGATGAGGATGACGGATCTGATGTCGACGTCGGAGATGTGTTCTCCAGCGACGAGGGTGCGAATGGCTTCGATCTGAGAGATTTTCATTTTAATTGTGGGCAGAATAGCAACAATGTGAACCCTATCTTCCGTAATCGCAAATATGTTACTTACGATCAATTGAATTGCGAGAGTGGCCATTATTGTCGAAAAAACAATGATTCCGGTAGTTTCCATTCGGGACTTGCCCTAAAAACCAGTGTGTCAAAGCGAAAATCACGTTGTTTATTACTATCTAGCGTACTAACCACACTTCTTTCTCCATTCCGCTTTTCTCGTCCCTGTTTCAGAGAAATGCGTACCGTTGGATACTTTGTCACATTCTCTTTGCTGGCCACCCTCTCCGTGACGACCAAGATGCCCGAGCTGAGCAAATCCATAAACGAGTTGGTCATGGTGGCAAACAAGGAGAGCGACCCCGAGGTGATGGCAGCCACGAGTTGCAGGCAGAATAGACATATGTTGGCAATTACGGAGCCGTAGACAGCCATTTTTAGCTGGAGATTGTGCGCGAAAATGAGGTAAGAAAAAGTAGTGAAGTTGCAAGGCCGGAGGTATTGAAAAAAAATGTTTAGCTGTCCATATGATTGGACATAGCCTTCGCATGTGTCTTTCCGTGCCTGCATTATTCACCTTGAACAGTCGTTTCTGCTCCGCTTCATCATTGATCGGGTTCAATGGCCCCAGAAACGCGTCAATAAGCTCGTTCTGCTCCCTATAAAAGTTCTGCACCCGTCGACCCTGTGTCTTTCGGAGGCCTTTGATGTCTGTTTCAGACATCTTGCGTCCCTCGAGCAGTAACGGATCATTGCTGGAATAAAAGGAGTCCTCGAAAGTTTCTGGAGAGTATATGGGTGGAGAGTGTACGGGTGGACAGTGTACGGGCGGAATGTGTACGGACGGAGTGTATTGTGTGTCGGCGAGAGTAACCACGCGGAGTGAAGTCAAGCTAGGGGACGGGGCGAGGGCTGTGGTGGACGCGTGGTGAAGTCTAAGAGAAGGGGTGGACGGGCGTGAGGCCAAAGGTATATCGACGGGGTGGCTGGTGCCCGTTGTAATAGCAATCGTCGTTATTGTTGACATAGTTACTAGCCGATAAGAAGAGGATGATTCCCACACAGGCGACAAGGTAAATGTGAAACGGATCTCGATCTGCGATCTTTCTTTCAGGGCCCATCACGTGGCATATCCTCTTAAGGCATTAATGGAGCCACCTAATCTATGAAATACTCATTCCAACACATTGTTAATTCCGATCAGAATTTGTCATAGAACTGTGGAAGAAAGCTAATGGCGCTATTTTCTCCGTACACGAGTTCGATTTTTTTTTTTTTTTTTTTTTTTTTTTTTTTTTTTTTTTTTTTTTTTTTTTATTCTTTGGTTTTGCGGAATCTAACAATATCTCCAACTAATTAATGTTGTAAAAACGCTCTCAGGCCTTTTCTCTGATTAACTTACGCTCATTCCGCTCATCAACATCTCCAATGTGCCCTGCACATGCTCCATCTTTTCTAGATTCAGATACGGTTGCACGGTCCACAATGCCAAAAAAGTAGAGGCATGTTTAGCAGTGAAATAGCGCGAGTGGCCTGGTAAATCCGTGGAAGGGGGCGGGGCGATAATGGACTGGACGGTTTCCTGTGTCACGGATGTGTATCGGGTAAATGAAATGCGCAGTGTTGCCACCACGTCGAGAACGAGATAAAGCAGGCACGCACCTTAAGCATATATTCGTCGTCGTACATACCGATATATTCCTGCATGCATTCCAAAATCGCCCGAACAGCAGGATCGAGTCGCGGCAGCGTAGCCGTCTCGTCGCGATTTTCTTCAATTCCCTTTGAATGCGATGCATGGATTGTGATCTGTGCGGGTTTGTGTCAAACGGAACGCCAATTAGATGAAACATCATGAAATTTTGGCCGCACAACTTGAAGAACAAGATTAGAAGTAGAGGATAAAAGATGCCAAAAGAGTTCTCAAGCATTACGTTCTCTTGCCCACAAAGCACAGGCGTGACTTTAACAGCAGATAGTAGATCGTCGTAGCGCGAATACATTGCATCGAGTTGGATCCTGACTGTGGGATGAGCGAGAGTGAGACATCGAGATATCGACGAGCCTATCGTAATGCTGAAATCATGTAAGGGTATAAAGTCGGTTTAAGGCGTACTGTTGGCTATGATCCTTTGAAGTGATGACGAGTCGTTCAGTGCACCTTATCGTTAGTCAATTGAATTGAATGGGAGAGCCTTTAGTTTTTCTTGATAACTTTAAGCATCCTTGAGAATAATTAACTTAAATATTTACCATCACCACCTGACGTCAATGATCGCAGCACCTTGGTGCCCTGGTCATTGATTGTGTCCCACTCTTTCCGGCTTGCATTCAAGAAAATCCAAACCGATGAATGCGCTTCTTTGTTACATCATTATAACAGGAGCCAATGTACTCACCAGTCTTCGAACTCGCCTAAGACCTTGCGCACTGTCGGCATGACGCTCGACAGGCTCAATTCTTCCTGGCTGGAGAATGATAACATTCTAGAGGGGTCGGGATATAGGCGCTAAAACTTGAAATTTCCTGTGGCTAAGCAAGCCGATGACCTATCACATGACTCAGTAAGGGTACGTCACTGGAACTATAGTAAAAGTGCATAAAGCAAGTGATAATCTGAACTATATATTAGTCAAGGAAAAATTACGCCATGACCTCTTTCAAACGGATTTTATATCCACATTCATGCCCAACGTTGGTCTAGAGTTGGACAGCCGATGTGTTTCATTTGACTATAGCCTGACAGACGAACACAGATCCTCATCGGGTGAGAAATACAACTGTCCTCGTCCGAAGAGGCACCGAACCCCTATTGTAATTGATGCATTGGTCGTATGTTGGAAGCACTGAACAATATTGTCGATGTTAGTCGCCACCAGTAAAGCATTAAGAAACCGAACGTGTTTCGCAGTTATGTGGGGACGTATTGGTCTTCTTGTCAAAAAGATGATATCGTACAAAAGAAAGGACGACAAAATACTGAGAACAAAAAACTCTCATAAACAAAGAGGCTACCAAGGAGGTATATCGAAAAATAAAAATAAAATACGAGAGAACATGGTAAATACTCGGGATGTTGCTATCCCACTTTTTTTGGTTTGTTTTTTTGTTTTCATTTTTTGAAGACCACTCGGTTTCCCCCAAGTCAAACAACCTAAATGGAGACTCATCGATCACTTCCCGTTCAGCAACACACTCTCAGTCTCGCTCGGAATGTGATAAATGATAAACTCGACCTCCTTCTTGAGCTCCTCGCAGTACAGGTTCAAGGGAAGATCGTTATCGTCGTAGCCGAACGGGTTTTCTGTCATTCAGAATGGAAATGTTTGTTAAATACCAATATGGGGAGAAGGGGGGGATCAATCAACATTATATACCACAGTGCCGCATTTCCGTAAATGACTATGCAGGCACCACAGGGAACTTCACATTCTTCTTTCTAAGAGCTCAAAAAAAAAAAAAACTCACCAATCTCCGATCCAATGCCTTCAATACCAAACAGGGTGAACGAGACGAGGCCGATCATGGGAACGACGAACCAACCCAGTTCAGCCACGAGTGTGAAGGGAAGGGCAATAAGATATAGGGCCACGGCTTGCTTGCTAAAGAATTTACAGGAAGACGAGTTTCGTGTGCAGGATAGGTTCAACAAAGTGGTTGGAAAATATTTAGTGATGTGACAAATCCAGAGTTATCAGACATCCCCAAACGATCTCCGTAAACAAAAGCGACCCTGGTAAAAGTATACTTACAGATGGATGTTATATGCCTTCGGAATCGGGGTATACAAGATACGCTCAAAATTGCCAAGGCAATCAATCAACGTGTTCAGGCCAGACGTGATGGTCGACTGGAAACTGGAATCAATCTTGCCGGAGCTCTTGGCCTGGTTGACGTACAACCCAAGCCTGAACACGATCTCAAGCGGTAGCGACATATCCGCATCAGCCTCCGAGGGCAGATCCTCCTCGGCAGATAGCGGAGCGTAGGACGTGCCGGCATGAGTTTGTTGGCCAATCGGAGAGTTGACGGGATCGTTGGGGTCGTCAGGTTGGGACTGGCTGGGGTCGCCGCTGGAGGGCCCGCCGGTGATGATGTTCCCAGCAGCAGCGACACCGGCAACGACACCGGCAGCGACACTGGAGGTGGCAGCCTCAAGGACGGCCTCGATGGTGTGGCGTTGACGCGGGGAGGTTGGAGACAAAGGGGGCGACGAGGCGGCAGCGGGAACCCAGTTGGGGGGTAGTAGAACGTCGAGGTCATAATAGTCCGTGCCGTATTCCTCGCGGAGATGGTGCTTGACGGCAACGGAATAAGCAAGGAGGAGTTTGACTGAGCGCATTTTTTCGACACGATCTTCCTTGGTGCGTTCGGGGATGTTGATCCAGATGAGGCGAGCAAGGTTACGAGTGGTGGTGGCGACAGTTTGCCAGAGGCGACGGCCCTCCCAGAAACGGTCGTAAGCAGTGTTGGTACGAAAGGCGAGGAGCAGACCGAGGACGACAGAGAGCGATGGGACTGGCACCAGAGAAATAATTATTCGAAAATCCAGGCAATAAACATTTGAGTACGATGGATTTCACTGTTTTCTAAGTCTTTTTTTTTTTTTTTTTTTTTTTTTTTTTTTTTGCATATTATCGTGAGTTTTTGTTCATCACACTTACCAACAGAGTTAGGTAAAGAAACATGAATTTCCAATTGAAGTTGCAGCACACAAATGACGTAAGCAAACGTGCTCATTAAGATCATGGACGGGAGAATAGTAGGCAAGACCTAGTGAATAACGAACAAAAACTTAATATGAAACTTTCAGGGAGTGTAGAGATGCTGCCGAGCCTCGTTTATGATGATATAGAAAAACATATCTCTAGGCAAGTTCTATAGCCCCGTCAACCCCAATAGGTCTCCAGCGACGTTTGACGTTCACACGCGCCTCAAACAAGACGCGACGTGTCGTACTTTTGGATGTCTTCAAATTCGACGTGTCTAAGTTGCCGCTTTGTTGTAAAGTAACAGAAAATTGTTGCTTACCGAGCCACGCCAACGCAACACGTCAGGCCATACGAACACTTTCCGAATCCAGCGCCTGTTTTGCGGTGGTGTCTCTGGCGTGTGGTTAAGAGGGCGAAGGAGACAGGTCAACTCGGTGAAGGGTAAAAGAAGGGAAAGATAAACATTTTTGCAGAAGTAAGGTTACCGTTAGGAGCCATTTAGTCTGGATTGTCGGAAGTGATGGACAAGGGGAATTGACAGTTAGGGCAAGAGGCAAAGGGGACTGAACCACGCCTGACTAGTTATGTATATTTGTGATCTGGCCCAAGCCCTGGGCGATGGTGACGTCACCCAACGCGTTTCGGCGCGATTCCTTAAATCCGGCGCCACCATCCAACGCGGCGACCCACACGAAACCATGGACACTGGTGTTGACGATCCCTCCGACTTCACAAACCTCCCCCTCCAGGAACTCGACGATCGCCTGCGCTGCCCCATATGCAAGGAAATATTCCGTACCGCCGTCATCCTCACCACATGTCTGCACACATTCTGCTCCCTGTGCATCCGCCGTGCCATCAATCAGGAGGCCGTGTGTCCGAGCTGCAGGACCCCCGCCGAGGAAAACAAGCTGTATAGCAATAGGTCCTTAGATGCCGTGGTGGAACTGTGGAGGGAAAAGGCAAGGTGGGCGTGAACTGCCTTCTTATCCATCGGGAAGACAACAGTGCTTCGTCATTGAATTAACCTTTTCATGTTTGTGCTACCGCTCAGGGAGTTGCTTCTCGATCTCGAAAAATCCCAACCTACAACACCTCCCGAGCAGACTTCCACTTCCACAGCACCGATATCAGCGCCTCCCACTAAGCCCCGCACTCGTTTCTCCGAAGCCTCAACTCCATCGTCGTCTCTCCCGAAAAGCCCACCAACTCCGAAGCGAACCCGTCTAAAGCGTAACACATCAAATCAAGAGGAGACAGTGAAAGAATCTGCCGATATTTTGGACGCGGACAATTTTGTCGACACGACGGCGGGGTCACAGGCTTCACAAAAGCTAACAAGGCCGAAGACGGCTGTGCCGGCGACACGGCAACAAGGGACGGCGACACGGCAACAAGGGACGCCGACCACAGGGAATGGGAGAGCGAGTGCCGGAGGGTTCCGTGACTTGCAACCGACGGGTATGTGCCCTATCTGTACATGACAATGAAAGAGGGAGGTGGGTGGGTAGAGAAGGGAACTATCTCTACATCGTAGCGAGTATTCCCACTATGCCCCGTGAACGAATAAGCTGTAAGCTTAACAATCGATATTAAATTCATTCACACATCACACCCTCGATTCTCCAAAGATGAATCGCTAGTTCTCTGCCCGATCTGTGAACGCAACATTGCGGCGCGCGATGTCAACGCCCACCTCGATCGCACCTGTGCTGAATCACAACCGACGAAGGTCGCAAACGCGGCCATAAGTGCGGCATCGACGGTGACGGTCAAGAGCGAGACGATGGCGAAATCAGCGTTATCGTCGTTGTCGATACAGGCTCAGTCGCAGTTGGGACCATCGACGGTGACGGTCAAGAGCGAGACGATGGCGAAATCAACGTCATCGTCGTTGTCGATACAGGCTCAGTCGCAGTTGGGACCGAGGTATGGATTGGCATGGGCCATCATGACGATAAGCGAAGGGCTACGTTTTCAAGAATTAGTGCTTCCTACCATCGAAACGCGTTTTTTTGCTGATCTTTTTTTGTCCACGCTAGTCGAAACCAAGTGAACATGGGGAAGAAACCCGTGAAGATCGTCTATAACATGTACAAGGAACTTGCGCTCCGAAAACTGATGCGGGTATTGTGTCTCGGTCCGGCCTCTGATTTACGTTCATCCCGATGCCAACCTCATCGCACCTTCCAATCACATAGGACCTAGGCCTCCCCGAACACGGTGATCGTAACCTTCTCCAAGAACGTCATCGCGAGTATATCAACATCTACAACTCCAATCTCGACTCGCTCCTGCCCAAGGACCTCCGTGAGATGCTGCGCGAACTAGACGCGTGGGAAAGAGATTATGTTTCCAGTCGGGAGGCGCAGAGGGCGAATGGTACGAACGGGGGGAAGTCGATGGCGGGTAAGGGAGAGGTGGAGGAGCACAATATCCTTTTGTAATGACCTGTTTGGGTTTTCCTCGTTCAAGCCTTGATTTTTCCAATGGGTCATTTAGGATTGTGTTCGTTTGTTTTTGTCGTTAGTCTAGCGTATTACTGCTACTGTACCACAGTCCACAACATTATTCTTAACTTCGTTTTGCCGTTTGATCAACTTCATCCGCGCTTTTCTCTTTCACAGCGCAAGTACGCCGATCAATTCGCCAACTTGATCACACAAGCGAAGCCGAAACCGAATCCGAAAACCCATTCCCCGCCAACCGCACCAGACGAGACGCGGAACAAGCGACCAAGGCTGGATGTCGACCAGACCGCGGTATCGGAACTTGACACAAACAGCACGAGCCAGCTCGCCCGGATCCGCGCGATCACTAATTCCCTTGTGCAGGCAAGGGAATCGTCGGCGGTAGGCGTCAACCCGATGGCGGTCGTGCCGCTATCGCCTCCCCAAGAGTCGGGGCCAGGTCCGTCAGCTGGTGAGTGACATGTTCGAAGTTTTTTATGGATGACGGTAGTAGATTTGGGAGAGCATCGATCTTACGCGCATCCATTATAAATCTTGCACCTTGCCCCGCCATGTCTTCTCGTAACTCAGTGGCGCCTGGTACAACAAGTACGGCCTCTCTATCGCAATACGTTGGTGCTCCCATATTTCCTTCATTAGGAGCCAGGAAGTGCGTGGCGGCGACGGCGGCAGTGGCCGTGACGTCTGCGGGGAACGACGATGACGATATATGGGAATGGAGTGACAGGTGAGCTCTTACCACTTTTTTTTTTTTAAAAAAAAAAAAAAAAAAAAAGACGCCTTGTAGTGGGCGTGTGCTGACTGTCAGGTGAATCCTTTCCCATACTTGAAACCACAGCGATATAGCGCTGAACTCTCAGGAAGAAAGAAAGTATTTCTAGGCGATGTCCATGTAACTCTTTTTGGTGGACGAAGGAGTATCTGGAAAAGGCGTTCAGATGCTGTTAGATGTTTACTTGCATTAGTTCGATGACATAAGAAGTGAGATGATGAGGTTTGAACCTGTAACACTTGCAAGATATAATGTACAATACTTGAGATTGTGTCCGTAGGTGCACCGCGCGGATGCAATACCCACTGAAAATAGAATGACAAATCCAATATCGATTTCCGGTCTTGGATTAGATATTGTCCCTGTAAATGTTAGCCGCATGTTCTGTGTCTAACAAGCTCAAAATCATCTTGCTAGGTCTATGAGATATGAACCGTTCAAAAGGGACGATGCACTACTTTGAGAAGATTCTCGAACACAATCAAGTACCTTCAGAGGTTGAATTGCTGGATCATCTTTTGGCGCAGCGTGTACTCGGGCTTTCTCTATATTAGGACAACTCTACCTTGCTGGTACTTTGAGCACGAGTACGATACTCAGCCCTTTGGAGATATAAACGAATACAAGTGTCGTCATCAGCGTGCCTCAGGTCCCGTTCCGTGGCGCGTAATTACCTCCAAAGCGAGAGCCGCAAGGCCGACACTCGGTTCTTTCGACCATTCCCGAGATTCCATTCAGCAGCGACTGTGTCAAAGGCCGGATCTGGCACGAGTTCAACATGCCAATGCTGTGAGCAATGGATTGGATTTCGAAAGTCGCGTCGACACATACTTTGGATTTGCGGTCAGCCACACCGAAAATATATTTTCGCTGTCGAGGCCAGCGCTTTACTACAGACCCGCTAGAGGCTACCCAAGAGACACGAAATGCTTTCGAATGACTGTTAGTTATTTCAAACTAATTGCTAGTCATCGAAAGAAATACAATTATATATTTGATTATTATTGGATATAGTATTGGATATAGTATTGGATATCTTTAAAGTTGATCTATTCTCCAGCTTTTCATTCACACCGCCCATCTGTTCTATATTACTACTGATTGCCATCCTGTTTGGATTCGCTCGTCAACTTTTCTGCCAGATCCCAAATCTTCTTCGCCAGCACCACATCTTCTGCCTGCGGCGGCATCTTTTTCTCGTTTCCGTTGAAGAAGAATCTTCCGCCTCGCATCGTCTCGGACCCAACATCGTTGGCCACAGCGCCGTACAGCACCGATAGCGCTCCGTCCTTGGGCGGACTTGAGAAGAGCATGATGAAGCTGCGCAGAGGTCTCAAGAGCGGGTTCACGTCGGAACCGATGCCAGCTAGGGGAGTTGACATACCACGCAAGGGATTAGTATGAAAATGGCAAATGATTGAGATTGGACTCACAGCCAATGAATCCTGGATGAATGGCGTTAGAGATCACCCCGGCATACCATGCAAGGGATTAGTATGAAAATGACAGATGATTGAGATTGGACTTACAGCCAATGAATCCTGGATGAATGGCGTTAGAGATCACCCCTGGTAGTGTTTGGATTCAAATATTAGTTTAATGAGAATTCATACAGTATAGTTCTCATAAACTACGGGGAGAATAACATTGCTGTGTTGATATTGAGTAGTATTATTAGCTTACCAGTTGTTTCGAGTCGGCGGTTGAGTTCATTACTGTAGATGATTTGCTGGATGGCATGAAGTCACAGTTTTTATGGAAGAAATGGATTGAGTAAAAATAAAAATAAAAAATAAAAAAGCCATTGAGGAGACCACACCAGTAATTTGCTGTTGCCGTAAAATCTAGCCGTGCTGAAGCCCTTCTCGCCGTTCAGATTGCCGAGATCGATCTTGCCTACCAGATGGCACCGATAGAAAGAGATGTTATTAAGCACATTGGGTGGCGATGAAAATATGACGGACTTTTCTATCACAATCTAAGCAGTTAGGTGCGAACCTGCAGAATTCGCCATGCCTGATGAGGTATGCACGACGCGTGCGCCTGGGGTGGCTTTGAGCTCGTCGAGGAGTAAATTGGTCAGGAGGAAATGGGAGAGGAAATTGACCTGTAAAGGATTGGATTATGGTAGTGATGAGAAAATTGTAAAAAAAAAAAAAAAAGAAAAAAAAAAAAAAAAAAAAAAAAAAAAAAAAAAAACCTCTCGAAGAATTGAAAGGAGATGTATTCACCTGGAACATTATTTCAAACCCATCCTTGGTCTTTTTGAACGTGTTCTTGACAAGGCCTAGCAGTAGTTCCCAAAAACTGAGATTAAATGGTTTGTGTTGCCAGAAAAACGACACTAAAACAAGTTGCCGTTTTCATTCTCGTATCTCACCCGCATTGTTGAGCAGCAGATCCAACCTCCCCGCTCCGCATTCCTTAAACCTCTTGGCGAACGCCCGCACACTCTCCAAATCCGCCAGTTCCAGCGGCCAGGCTTCGATGTTTCCACGCCCCGTCCCATTTTTGATTTCGGCCACAACAGCGTTTCCCTTCTGTTCATTCCGGCACCCGATGATCACCCGCGCAGCGTTCCATTCGGAAAGTTGGTAGGCTGCGGCTTTGCCGATGCCTAGATAGAGAGGATGATATTTTAAATCGGGAAGGCGCCTAAGCGAATGCTCGGGGCTCTTTTGGTCGCGAGCATTGTATTTCGTATTTTACCTCCCGTTCCTCCAGTGACTATAACGACCTGATATATCAAATCAAACAGACAACATGTATCAAAGGAGTGATACATATCATTGACTTTCGGAACTGAGCTGACAACGCACCTTTCCAGTGAGATCTGCGTGTAGATCGAGGGGTTTAGCGAGGAAGGGATTGAGCATGGCGGAGAGTTGTGAAAGCCAGAACTGCTCCGAAAATCTGTCTTTTCAATAATGGCGAAGGATCCACCGACAAATCATAAAACAATATTACGAAGAGTGGCCCACCTGTCACATATATATATCTTTTGACAGTCACATCAACTCGACCTCGTAAAGCCAGCATTCTCATCATCTCCTTTTTGCAAGTACGATACAGCAGGTTTTGCGATCGGGTCCAAAAAAAATTAGTTCAAACACCGGAACCCAGGCTTACCACAGAAAGCTTTTTGTCGACCTCCGGGTCTCGGCGACCTTCGCCTTTAGAGCGTTGTCTTTGAGAACGGAACAATTGTGGCCCAGCCACATGTTGCAATAATGTTATTTCCCGTGGTACAGGACTCCTGTGCAATCCGATGGCCGGCGCCGCCCATAGGTTTTGCTTGAAACAATTCAAACGATGGCGCGATTCGATTGCAAGCGAATGTAAACGTCCTCTGAAAAATCATATATCTATGCTGGGGAGAGGAATACGCTTGCACATTATTCCATCAAGGTATAGAGATTTGGTGTTGATTATACCCAGGGGGGACTGTGGGCAAGGTCACCGAAATGGAGAACATCACTAGGCCAAGCTGAACATATTACCGTTGAAAATGTTTGCTTAGACAAATTTTACTTATGGTGCTGCCAACCTAAGACCTCACAAAAAATACCTCAACTTTAAAAGTATAGAATGTTATGAGGATAAATGCTATTTAAAAAAGAGCTTCATTACATTATTCTTTGATTGATTTATTATAATTCTATGAATTCTTTTTTAAATTAAGTTCTATTTATAGCTGGCTATAGTTTTAAAAATAAACTTTTATTAAGTTTAATGAAATTATGGCTACTGAAATTTACAACTATATATACTCAAAATAGAAATAATTATATTTGGTAGAATATTATTATATTTGGTATATAATATATATATATTTATTAAATATTTAGATATTTTCTAACTATATTCTATAGTCTTTTCTATTAAATCTTTATAATAAATATCTATATATGTATCAAAAAGATTTTCTTGTAAATTTGTGAATAATAAATAATTTTATATTCTTTTTCTTTAATTAATTCTTAAAATATATTTTGATTAATAAAATTAGACTATAATTCTAAAATTCTCTATATATTATAAATTATCTTTTTATAATTCTTTTTTTTTTGTTGTAAAATTATTTTTATTCTATTTTTTAAGATTGTATTTTATTTTTATTTTTATTTTTTTCTCAATTTAAATTCATTTTATAACCATTTAAAATAGCTAATAAATACTTAATATCTTATTAAATTATCAAATGTAAAAATTATAATATAATTAATATATAATTTTAAAAGTAGAAATTATTTTTTCTTTAACTTATTTAATAATATTATCTGAAGTTTATTAATTATTTTTATTTATTTTAGATATTATTTATAAAATATAAAATATAGAAGTCTGAAAGTTTGAAATTTAACATAAATTAAAAGATAGATATTTAATTATAATATCTAAATTTAATTTTTAAATATAATATAATTAATAATTATAAAATCTCAAAAGAAATTTCTAAAGAAATATCTATAAATAACTAATATTTTAAATAAATAAACTTTAGATTAAATTTTTTTTTTTAAAAAAAAAAACTAATAGTCTATAGATATAAACTTATTTTGCATCCTATAATTAACTCTCTAAAGTTAAGAAAATTAAAATTTAAAATAAAAAAATCTATTTATTATATTATAATATTAAGCTTATATTTCAATTAATATATAATAATTATATACTAAGTTTATCAATATTAATAGAGAACAAATAATTAAATAATTAATTAGATTTATAATTATATTTTTTACATAATTTACCCAAGCACATGACTATTTTGATGACGCATCCATGCAGGATTTGGCGGCAGTCACACTATTTAGTCACGTGGTATGGTTTATATATTTCCCTCGCGTTTCCCCCTACGCACTTTCGCGTTTCCCCCCTACGCGCTTTCGCGTTTCCCTCTACGCGCTTTCGCGTTCTCCCTACGCGCTTTCGCGTTTCCCACTACGCGCTTTCGCGTTTCCCACTACGCGCTTTCGCGTTTCCCACTACGCACTTTCGCGTTTCCCACTACGTGCTTTCGTGTTTCTCATTCCCCCTGCCCTCTCACGGTTGATCACGTTTCCCACTGCTCCTGGGTTAGTATTCATTATTGTTTTTATGCCTTTTCTCTTTTGGCGTACTCGATTTTAGGCTACCATTTACATTATTTGCCTTCAACCTTTTTCACAATCTCTTAGATCAAATGTCGGCACAGATAGGCTACGTGCCTAAAGCAATTCTCAAGGAGCTCCGCTTCTCTGGTGAGTGATAACATTCTGTTGCATTTCCTTGTAATCAACACAATTAACGTACTTTGTTTACTACAGATTACTTTAAGGTCTCCTGTTTTCGATGGGGCATATATAGCTGGATCGAGTTTTACAAACAGAAGTTCTCAAAAGCAACAACCCAACAATCGTATGAAGCCTTGCACGACGAATTGGAAATCCTCCTCCAAAGATTATCCAAGGTTTCAAAGGTGTACGCGAAGACAAAATCATTACAAGAATCCCTACAAGTTAGTATTTTCTGCGTTAGTAGAAAAGTTCGTGTCAAGTCTTCACTTGTTAGTGAGATGGTGCACATGACAGAGTCACACACCCTGCGATTTTATCGGGTGACTTGGCTTATGGTCGAGTCGGGTAATGGTGAGGCCACACTGAGATTTTATCGGGTGACTTGACTTTTGGTTGAGTCGGGTAATGGTTCTCTTTCGGGAGGCCACACCCTGCAATTTTATCGGGTGACTTGACTTTTGGTCGGGTCGGGTAATGGTTCTCTCATTGGGAGACCACACCCTGCGATTCTATTGGGTGACTTGACTTTTGGTTGAGTCGGGTGATACCCTGCGATATTATCGGGTGACTTGACTTTTGGTTGAGTCGGGTGATACCCTGCGATATTATCGGGTGACTTGTCACAAAGGCAACTTTTGGATGAGTCGGGTTATCTAGCCATTTTATTTTGGTTGGGTAGCGTTAGCTGGATTCTGTCCCAGTCTTTCGCGTGGCTCTTGCTAGCTCAGCGTATCATGCGCTGACTCGTTTTTTTTTTTTTTCCCTTCA
>RBNI01003259.1:0-16297 GCA_003990745.1 Jimgerdemannia flammicorona
GCGTCGCCTTCCCCAGACCCAACCAACTATCGAGCCCTGCTGCCACCTTCCCCATTCTGACCTTGTCAGCAAAGGTTGTCCTCCCTCCACCTCTCTGACGTAGCCCACCTCGTCCTCCTCCTCCAGCGCCGCTGCCAACCACAGAGGGCCCTGGCATCCCCAAACCATCCCCTCGCTTACTCCCAACCTGCTGCCAGGCAAAGGCACGGCTGCCTCCCTGGCCGCCACGCTCACCAGAATGCTCGTTGCTTGCCATGTTGATAGTCGCTTTTCACCAGAAACTTCGTAGAAAGTGTTGTCCAAATCTTGTGTCACCTGAATGTTGTTGTATTGCATATATGTTGGTTACATCCCTCATCTACAAATGGATGGCATACATTGCATTTCTGTGGGTTATACAGGTATTTCGGAATACTTTTTGACCTGCGAAAATTCCTTAGATGTAGAATTTTTGTAGTTGTATTTGGGTTATATGCAGTTCTAGTTTTTTGCATGCGTTATGCATTCCTTTTTGGGGTTACATATCTCGTTGAGCGGCAGTGTTGGGATGGCAACTCGATATGTCAGCACGTGACTTATGCCATTCCATCAGTTTTACGTCATTCATCATTAACGCGTGAAATACGCGACCTACGCAAGTTCAATAAAAACGACCCTCTTTCACAACACGTGTGAATGGGTACGGGTACGGGACGGGCACGGTGAAATCAACGCTTCGGAAAAGAGAACACTCGCAAAGGGAGTCGAAAAATAATTATTCCTGAAAAATATTAGGTAGCTGTGCGACGCGGGGGTGCCGCGCTGAGGCCAGGAACAAGATTTGAAATGGCTTTCCTTTCAACCAGCGTTATAGCTATAGAGTCTCGTTACAAAAATTTCACTCGCATCAATAGAATCGTCTTGACGTCGTTCCTCTGCATTTTTTGACGAGTATTTTACCGCTGGAAGCACTCTGGATCTTTTGACAGTGCAGTCTCATACGCTTGAATGCCCTCTCATTCTCAGATTCACGAAATTGGATTTCGGTACGCCTGCAGCTTTTCGTTCGCGATCTCTCCTTTTTCTTTTATTTTCGAAATGGTTCATTGTGTACATATTAGAGATATTTTCAAAAAAAGATGTTTTGTGTATGCCTAAGCAGGTTTTCTCTATTTACTGTTAACTAAAACTATTTAAATTATCCGGTTAAGGGGAGTTAGATGACGCATAATTATCTTCTTGGCTCGTAAGACAAGGTTTCCTTGACACCTGGTGCTAACTACCCTTACATGAGAGAGGCTGATAATAACCCTTACTAGTACATTTATGGTATCACACTCAAAAACGGTACACGTGGAAGCTTTTGGTGAAGCAGTGGATAATTGCTACTACCGAGTCATTGGGGTTGGCGAACGAGGTGAGCCGCTCGAGTAGGGAACCAAGACGGTGGTTTCAGGTTGTTCGAGGCGAGTGGAGTCCATGTCAAACGATAGGAGACTTCGAGCGAGGCGGAAGTCTTGAAGAGTTAATTTACATGGAACGAATGATTTATATACGTATATATATCTGTGGAACCCGGTAAACACACGACCGTTTGGCTTATATTCTGTAACCAACCATTGGGGAAGGTTACCCTAATGCGATTTACACATTGGTTTTAATGTTCAAAGGTCGTCATAGCGATTGAAGAGGGATGCTAAATCTATAGAACGCCATGCATAAGCTCACAATCCTTTGTTTCGAACAGCCGATCGACTCTTAATTGGTAGCGGCCTCATGCGCGGGGTGTCAGATATGTCATGAATACATATGATTGTTAATCGGTAACGACTTGACTGGCGAAAAGACGTCGCTAAATTCGGACGTAACGGGCCAATTTGCGACCAGGTAATAACGTGATAGGCTCATATATCTATAAACCCTCACAGTCTGATCTGAGCAACGTATTCCCGCCCTTAGCATGGGAAACATGTGTTCTCGTCGTAATTCCTCAGAACGTCTGCTCCCTGCACCTCCTGTAGATAAGGTATCCTGCCTTAGCCCTACGATGGAGGTGTACGGAGTGTTCGTAGTGCGCTTCATTGAGATGATCCACGACCAAGTCTCGGTGAAGAACCGAAAACGCTGGGGTAATTTCGTGGTACTTGACTTACAGTTCCCGAACTCAGAGCCAGAGAAGTGGCAGCCACGGCAAAGGATCCCAGTACGGACTGTGGTATACACTTAATACACTTACCAATGATCACAATGGCTTCCTTGGGTCCGTGTTGATACATTCTCGACAGAAAAATTATTAATTCACATGTTATTGACATATTGCGAGTCTCATAGAGACAGAGATTCACGGCATAATATTTTGACTCGATCCTATACTGAGCACCTTCCAGCTCATGGAAGCGACCCTGCTCAATAGATTGTTTTCACTACATATAGGAAACACCTGAATCAATTAAAAAATGCAAGTGCGACGTGATCGAACGGTATGAATATAAGCATAACCATATTAGAGTAGTGTATTGTTCATAAGCTGTTTGCACTCATAGGTAACTCATTCCCTAAATTGGTTGAAAATGGAGATGAAAGCGAATCAAACGCACGTCGGGGTCCTTCGAAGGCCAGTACACCGAAGGATTCGCCTTTGTAATACGAATGTAGTCGATACTGAGCGGGTCCCTATTCACCATTGTCATGAGCTCCAGCTTGAATCTTTCGAACTCTTCCTCCGTCTGGTCAAAGCGCTCTTCGACGAAGTCCCAGAAGGTTGTCCAGTTCAGGCGGTCGCAGGCGCTGCGCTCCAAGGACTTGAGCTTTTTCAACATCTCCTTTCGGTTCCTGCTCAGATATTTTCAATTAGATTCATATCAGGACTACTAGCTGGCCATTTAAATATCTTAATTCTATATGCTAAAAATTCATCACTAGTAAGTTTAAACTTATGTACAGGAGTATTATCTTATATCTATTAGTATAGACTATTAAATAATCTATATATTGACTGAAGCTATAGAAAAACATAATTTTTTAAAATCTCAATATACTTAACTCTATCAATATATTGTAACATGCCAGCTCAATGGAGGCAAATTACAAGGTTGGGGGTTGATGTAGTTTGGCTTGAGCCCCCAGTTACTTTGTCAAAAAGCAACAAAATGTTCTAAGATTCCTGAGGTCCTTGATGTTTAGTGGTATAATAGTCAAAAGCTGGATATCTGCAAGCAATTTCCTTATTGGGATGGTTCTCTGGGTGTAGCAGCGATTTGTATGTCTTTTCCTTCTTGGGTTAACTGGGAATGCCACAATTTTGTGTAGCAAGGCAATTTCCAAAAGTATGTGATTTCTGGGTGACAGTCTTGATGCAACAATCTCTGGGTGTGATGGTCTGGCAATTTAGCAGTTCTCCTTATGTGATTTCTGCATGATGATTTCTGTGTAGTGCGATGGGTTCCTTATGTGGATGTTCTGATAATTTGGCAGATAACTCGATTTGGCTCACTGGGAACAACGAATAACTCAGATGGCTCTTCTGGGAATACAGATGACTAGAAAATGGTAGATGATATGGATTCGGCTTCAACTGGGAATACTACTCAGATTCTTGGCAAGTTATGTCAAAGACTGGCTTCATTTGCATGGGGTTACATCGTAGACTGGCTCCACTACGAAGTTGCATCAGAAAGACTGGCTTGTGACAAGAAAGGCAGGCTCTCTAGAAATATAGCAAATAACTCAAAAGGCGGCGAAGTTCTCCTTGAACTTGGCGGTAAACTTCAGGCTTATCTGGCAAGTAAACCAATCAATCTTTGTATCAGAAAGTGGACCGGAGTGGAAAGGAGACCAATGCTCACAATCTCCTAACAGTGGCTATAGAGTTCCTCTTGAAGTGTGGTAGGCAGACTTGACTTTTGCTTTTAGATTCAATTTTGGACTGAGGTTTATTCACTCTTGTCTCTGGGGTAATTTATACAAGTTGGTTGCTATCTGACTAACTATAGATTTGCTATCTAAGGTATGTTTGGCTGGACGGTCACTGTCTGGTGGACAGCCACTGTCCAGGGGACAGCTACTGTTCATATTATTCCCTTCTTTGGCTATCTGGTTATTTATACATTTTTCCACAGCAATGGTTGCTAGTTACTATGCTATGCTAATGTTCACATCATCTTGGCTAATTGTTTGCATTATCTAGTTAAGATATAATTTGAGTGGTATGTCTTGGTTTGTCACATCAGCCCCCACTGAAGGGTAGTCTGTCCCAGACTATTCTTCAGTCATCATTCCAATAAGCATAAGCATCCTCTGCATCTATACCTGTTTCATCATCTTCATTGTCTGTACTGGGATCACTCCATTCTAGTTCTGGATCTTCTTCTTATCCTTTGGGAAACAGGATGTCTACTTATTGGAGAGTACTCTGAAAAGTGGTCTCATTCATCTGATGAATATCATTGAGGTAGAAGTGAGATTGCACTAGGGCTCTAACATTTTGTTTGTATAGGGTGTAGATTCATTTGGCAGTTCTTGCTTCTCAGCAGGTTATCCCAGCTGGTCCTCTAATATATGACTGTTCTTCAAGTAATTGTCCGATGTTGTAGAAGGCTTGTAGATGGTGGATCTGTAACAATCTTTGGGCAATGGCAAGGTTCTCTTGATGCTTCTGAATCAATTATATTGGGGTTCCTTCAAGTTGGCGGAACTGGGGCAAGGGAACTGGTAGGGCTTGGAAAGAGCTGAGGATGAGGGTCTGAAGGTGCTGATCAATTCTTTGGCTCATAGTGTAGAGGAAATATATAGTTTGAGATGATTGATGTGTACTGGTATTCTCAGGGTTTGTCCATCTATGCTCCTTAAATAGATGCTGGTCCCTCTGATATTGTGTACAAGATAAGGTCCTTCCCATTTTGGTTCCAGTTTGGCAGCAAAGTTTGTCTCAATTATGCTTCTCCAAACTAGGACTTGATCTCCAATCTTGATCTCCTGATCCTTTTGTTTTTGGTTATAGTACTTCTTTTGTATTTCCTGAGCTTTGATAATCTGTCCTCAGGCTTGATTACATAACTGTTCTGCCTTTTTGAAGAGGTCTCTAAGATTCTCATAGTCAGCAGTTCTGGTTCTCTTGGCAAACATCATTTCAAATGGCTTTTGTTTGGTGGAGGTGGCAGGGGTGTTCTGAATTTCCCATAGGATCTCAGGTAAGCAGAGGTCCCAATTAGTAGGATTGACTTGGGTAAGTCCTTTCTTGATGGTCTGGTTCATTCTCTCTGTCATGCTATTGGTCTGGGGGTGGTATGATGTAGTCCTTTTGAGGTGGATCTTATGAATTCGGGCATAACTTGTAATTATGTTGTTGATGAATTCCATGCCTTGGTCAGAGATGAGTTCTTCTGGGGGTCCATATCTGAGTGTGAGTCTATGGAGGAGACCTACAATAGTTAAGGCATCTGTGATTTCTATTGGGAAAGCCTCAGGCCACTTAGTCAGATGTTCTACAAATATAAGAATGTATTTGTTTCTTCTTGGTATAACTGGTAGAGGTCTAATTACATCTACTCCCCATCTCTGAAAGATGTGAGTGGGTGGGGGAATTGGCTGCAAAGGGGCTTGATAGTTCTTCTTTTCTTGGTACTTCTGGCAAGTGTCACATTTCTGGATGATATCTCGGACTTGAGTTCTGAGGTGAGGCCAGTGTTGATACAGTTTTCGAATCTTGTCTTCTGTGCTTGTCTGTCTTTGATAGACTTTCTGATGTTCTTTTCAGATGAAATCTTCTTGTACCTTGAAGGTCTGAGGAGCTTCCTTTAGAGTATAGTTCCTTGGGACACCCTTCTTCTGATTCATTGGAGCTGGCAGAAAAGTACATCAACATTGTTGTGAGCTTTCCCTGCTTTGTGGATGATGGTGATTTTGTAATCCTGAAGGATAAGGATCCAGCAGGCTAGGATTCTGGTGGGTTCTTTACAGTTGAATAACCATTTGAGGGCTGCATGGTCTGTGATCAGGGTGAATCTTTTTCCAATGAGGTAATGCTTGAACAGGGTGACCGTCCATATGACTGCAAGATATTCCAGTTTGGTGCTACCATAGTTCATCTGCTGCTGATTGGTAGCTCTGCTTGCATAAGCTATCATATGGTGCTGTTGATCAGATCCTTCTTGGGCTAGAACTGCTCCAAGACCATCTTTAGAAGCATCTGTATACAAGATGAATGGCTTCTGTAGATTGGGACACACAAGGATTGGTGCTGTAGTCATGCAGTTTTTGAGTTCCTTGAAGGCTTTTTCTTGCAATTCTGTCTATTTGAATGGCACTCCTTTCTTAAGAAGGATTCGGATTGGGGCAGCAATTTGGGCGAAGTCCTTGATAAATATTCTGTAGTAGGATACTAGCATCAGGAATGATAGTGTTTCTTTTGGGATCTTTGGTACTAGCCAATTGTTGATATGCTCGGTTTTCTTGGGGTCTGCATGGGTTCCTTTTTTTGAGACTATAAATCCAAGGAATTCGAGTTTCTGTTTTCCAAAGTAACATTTCTTTGCATTCAGTCTCAAGTGGTTTTTGTGGGTGAGCTTGAAGAATTCCTCTAGGTGGTGTAGGTGTTCTTCGAAATTTGCTGAATAAATGTTGGAATCATCCATATATACAATCAGGCAGTGGTGGATCAAAGAGGCATAGACTGAATTCATCATCCTCTGAAAGGTGGGGGGTGTATTGCAGAGTCCAAAGGGTATTCAGAGGTATTCAAACAGTTTTCCTAAGGCAAGGAAGGCTGTCTTTTGAATGTCTTTGTAGTCCATGGAGATCTCATGAAATCCTGCAAAAAGGTCCATGCTGCTGAAGTATCTGGCATCTTGTAGCTGATCCAAAAGGTCATCAATTCTGGGCAAAGGATAGGCATTCTTTTCAGTGACTGAGTTAAGTTTTCTGTAATCTATACAGAGTCTCCATCCTCTTTTCTTTGGTACAATAAGTATAGGACTGGCCCAGGGGCTAGTAGAGGGTTAGATAACTCCATTGTCTAAGAGTTCTTAAATGTGCTCCTTTTCGAATATTTTCAAATAATGGGGTATTCTATAGAGTTTCTGCCAGATGGGTGTTGCATTTCCTGTATTTATGCTGTAGTGGTATGATGGATTGTATGGCAGGTTGCCATAATCGGTAGTGAAGATATCTTGATATTTGTTGAGAAGTTCTACTAGTTATTGCTATTGTTGAGGTATCAGTTCTTCTCCAATGTTGGTGGAAGGCTTCACTGTCTCCTGGATTGCAGAGGGGCCTTTCCTTTCTTCTGGGACCTTTTGCTATTTCCCAATAGGTTTAGTTCATAAATTCCCCTATGAGTTCAGTTGAGAAAAGACACCAGATGTCCTATGATGGTTCCTTTTGGCAAGATGATGGTCTCCCAACTTTGGTTGGTTCCTTGGGAGTGTACTGGGTTCATCTTGTCAGGGAATGTGTGTCCCTCTATGTCCAGGTGTGGGATATCTTCCTTGAGTTCAAAGAAGAGGTTTCTAGGATTGGGTGGTGCAAAGATTTTGAAGGTGGTTTGTTCTCTGGGCTCCAGGATGAGATTCTTGTGTAGTCTGACTGATTGCTGGTATACTTGCTGGAGAATATTCCTCTTGAGGTAGTTGACTTGAAGGAGATATACCTCCTTCCTGTCTGAACTTCCAAATCCCTTTGCTTGTCTTATTTCTTCAGTTAGTTCGGAGACTTCCTGTAACTGTGGGGTCTTGACCTTCATGAAGACTGCTTGGGCAATCTTCTGTCCCCTAATAATTTAGTGCCATTCTGCACTGCTGTTGTGTAGGATAACCTTGATTTCGCCTATATATCCAGGGTCAATGGTTCCTCCTTCTACAGTTATCCCTTGTCTGGCAAGTCTGGACCTTGAGATCAGTTGAATATAAGCTCCTTGGGGTGGCTGCATGGCTAATCCAGTTCTGACCATAAAGGTTTTTCCAGGCTTGATAGATTCATCCTCCAGGTTGTAAAGATTATATCCTATGTCCTCTGGGTGGGCTTTAGTCAGGAGTTTGGCCTTGGGGTGCAGCAGGGTATACTGGGCAATATCCTTACTGAGTTTGGGCTTTCCTAAGGCTGAAGCTCTACTAGCAGAGAGCCTCCAAGCTCTGAGGTTGAGGTGTAGCCATCTGGCTCCAGTAGAAGGATCTCAGAGATAGTTAATTCTTCTTCTTCCTGTAGGGTCCAGGGCTTCCATGAAGTTGGTGGCATCTTCTGCCCATCCTTGGCAGGTTGTATATCTAATGAGAGCTAGGATATCTTCTCCCAAATCATAGATCTTGAGGATTCTTTTTTCGGGCTTCTTGGTCTGGCTTTTTTGAATCTGGCTTTTTTGGATCTGGTTTCTGTTATCTCCTTTCTTCAAAGTATGCACTGCAACATCATAACTGAAGTGAATCTTCTGATGTCTGCAGTCTTAGCAGTCAGGGTGTCTCCCATGGTTGCAATATCCCATTGTCTGGAAATGATATTCCTGGCTATTTATCTCTTGTTGTCTTGGGAATCAGTACCCATCTTGATCATAGGTTGGGGGAAGGGTAGATAAGGGGTATATTCAACAACCATCTCTCTCCGGTACCTCTCAGGTTACACAACATTCAGAAGGCAACTACAACATCATTTTGGAGAAAAGAGACTAGCAATATGGCGACCAACAGGCAATCTGAGGTGTATCCTGGGCAGGGTGGCCTGAGTGCTTTCGACTGGCAGCAAGTGGGGAGAGGCCCTGGCCTGGGGGGAGGTATGAGGGGGCTGCTGGCAGGTGGGCATGGAAGGGGAGGAGGTGATAGTAGAGGACAGGGATCTGGGTGGACAAGCTTTGCTGAGATGGTGAAGGGGAGGAGGCAGGCGTCAGGACTGGAGGCTTGGTTGAAGAAAGGCAAGGAAGCGGAGAAGGTGACAGTACATAGTAGAGTGGCCCTTGGCAAAGGGAGCAGAGGGACTGGAGGTGTAGTGGCTGGGGGGAGTGTGACGGCTGATGGAGAAGGGACTGCTAATCTGGAAAAAAATCCAGATATGACTATGGATGGTGTAGCTGAGCGACTGGGCTTGGGAGATAAGGAGATTTGGCAGATGGTGTGATGGGCCTGGTGGTGGCACTGTTACTCAAGAAATTGATTTTGGCATTTGCAGTGACACTGTGCTTCCAGGGCCTAGCAGTGATGGCGAAAATGGTATTGAGGCTGATTGCTAAGCAGGTGGCTGGAGCGGCATCCGTAAAGTTTTTGAAGGGACTAGAGGGAGTGGAGGTGGGCTTTGAGGAGGCTGAGCCATTGGAGGAAACATTGAAGGTTAGATTGGTAGTTGGGGAGGTGTGTGTACCGATGGCCTGATGTCTGAAATGGGACCCCAGAGTGGTCCAACTGTTGGTAAAAGGGGTGCCCATGGTGATGGCGATGGAGACAAGGAAGAGAGTTGAGGAGGTCATGGTGGAGTATGGAGAGGTGGTGGATATTGGATTTAGAGTCTGGGAGGGGACCTTGCTCAGGATGGGTGACATGGATGTGAGGATTCAGTTGGCAGAAAAGGAGGCAACCAGGAAGGCAAGGGACTGGCCTTCTGGTATGGTCTGGGGGGCGATCATGTGCAAGGTGATGAGGATGAAGGGGAGTGAGGAGGAGGAAGAGGACCTATTGGAAGCACTGGAAGAGCTGAGTGGTGCAGTGAAATGGCAGGCGAAGGCTTGGAGGGCCTTTGAGGAGGTGGTGCACTAGGAGGTGGTGGATGGGAAGTGGATTCGAGTGAGTAAGGTATAGTGGAAATAAGATCAGGAATGTAAGAGGCAAAGGGAACTGCTGGCAAAGATGAAGGGTGGACCTCAGAAGGAGATGAGCAGGATGGCAGCCACAGGGGGGGCCAAAGAGAGTGTCTGGGCAGGCAAGGGAGGTGAGAGTACTGGGAAGGGGACTGGTGAGAACAGGGAGACAATTGATAAGGACCCATATGCAGATGGTACATTGGAGGTTTGGGATGAGACATGGGAGAATTCTCCAACCCCTACTCCCCTTATCAGGTGGGGCCCAGCTTCCCAAAACAGGGTGGAGGAGGATGTGCCAATGTGGGGGGCCCAGAGAGTGCAATTTGGAGTTCTGGAGGCAGTGAATGGGAGACAAGTGGTGGCGGTTGGTGAGGAGGAACTGGTGGATGTCCCAGAGGAGTGGAATGAGGCTGCGAGTGCTGGGGCTGATACCACGATGCTGGATGGTGAGAGACTGGTGACCCCTGGAGGAAAGGAGGTGGGGAACCTACTTTGGATGTACAGGATGATGAACAACCTGGTGGCCAAGGAGCTCGGTGAGGTGGATTTGAGGGTGATGAGTGATGAGCATTGGGTGAGGATTCTGCAGGGAGAAGGGGTGGTGATGGCATTGAAGGCAGAGATTCTGGTGATGTATCTGGAGGAGGAGGGCTATGAGGTAGATAAGGAGTAGGAGGCAGAGATAGCAGGAGTCGCAGGAGAGAGGGCTGAATACTGCTGGACCAAGCATTATAGACTGCAGCTCTGGCAGGAGGCCTGCCTGGAGTACCATGAGGAATTCAAGAAGAAGGCAGATGGGGAGATGAATGAGCTGTTGGCTGGACTGGAGGCTCAGAGGGCTGAAGAGGAGGAGGTGACCATGGAACATAATCTGGATTTGGCACAGGAGGAGATGAACATGGAGCAGTAGAGGAAGCTTATTAACACACCATTTTTTCACTATGAATAGTACAACCAATATTTTTTCTTTGAATATGAATGGGCTATGGGGTGCTTATCGGCATAAGAACATTTTTACTTGGCTGAAGAGATTGGAGGCTGATCTCTTCCTCTTGCAGGATGTCAGGTGTGAGGATGACTTGGATAGAATGGAATGGACGAAGGAGTGGGGAGGCAAGGCAGTCTGGAAGGGCAAGGTTGGGATCCTGGTGCGAAAAGACAAAGGGGAGATAAGGGATATGCAAAGCTGGGGAGACAAATTGGTCTGAGGAGAGTGGATATGCACGGGTTGGGAGCCAGTTACAGTGGGCTCCTGTTACTGCTCCACAGTATGGGATGAGTGTGTGAATTGGGTGAAGGGCCTATAGGAGAGTGGGATTCTTGTGGAGGTTGGGGTAGATGTAAGTGCACAACCTCCAAGCCACAGAAACCACACGTCACCCTCTTAACAAGCCACTGAAATCGCACACGACCTCTGAACAAATCTGGAAATCACCTGTGTGATCACAAAGCTGAGTCAAACAGAAGTCACAGCGCACAAAGCTGAGTCAATATGATGTCACAGAATACAAGATTCATACAAACAGAATCTTATCAATCAAGAACAAATGCATATATACCAAGCCCCGAGACGCATCGAAACAGAGAACCAAAACAAATAACAATCACAACTTCCAAACATACAAACATGACCACTGAGATCTACAACCGCATCCGTGCTGACATTTGGAATGCCATTGTCAACCGAGCCACACCCCCTCTGCCCCTCATGAATATCCATAGCCTCGCACCCCTCTACTTCATGGAAGCCTGATGGAATGCCCTGAACATGCTTAACGAGGCCCACCGGATCAGACAAATCTCAAGCTACTACCAGATCAGCCGCCTCCTAGAAGACATGGTCGAACACCACTATGATACAGACATTACCCAAATGTCTCAACACCAGAAGCTCATTGCCCGCAAACACCAAGAACTCTTCTATGAGTACAGCACCTTTATTCCCTGCCTCTGAGTTACTACCAGTGAAATGGTTGCTACTCTGTCCTATGGCCAAATCGATGACATGATACAAGAACTCAACCACAAGTATCTCGAATATGTTCAGACCACTGACAGAACCTTCCCGCACCCTGACGACCACATCCTGCAAATGCCCCAAGTTGGATATGCCATGAAGGATATCTATGATATAATCAACTTCGATGAAGACAAAGCAGAAGACAATGATCCTTCCGATGCCAATATGACCTCAAGCCAAGGATCTCTACCAACCCTGATCACACTGCCAACCCTGCCGATGAACTTACAACAGTTCATAACCACATACGAGACTTATTGGGACAATGATCACTAGCACGAATATCAACCTGCATTCACCCCCGATTACTTCAACTACAATGAAGAGACTGGAGAACACAACCTGTACCTCCAGACAACCCTTGAGATTGAACCCACAACTCCACCACCTGAGTACGAGCGACATGAACCACAGCCACCAGCTTACTACAACCCCGCGACTCATAGTGCTGTAACCTATAGAAGGTATGCAGACAGTGAATCTGATGAAAGCGAAGACCATACACCCCTCCTTCGCCCACCAACACCTTATCCAGTATATGAGACAGATGATGCTATCCTGTGGGATGGAGATGAAGTTCCAATATATTATTACCTCAGCGAACAAGGAGAAGTAATCCGTGAACCACTCTTCCTAGATGACTACTTCTTCAGAGATGATGCAATCAATGGTGATATCATTGAAGACTATCCAGACAGCGCCTAAACCTGTAAATAGCCTAGCAGTCATAGTATAGTTAGATTAAGCCTTGTACGATGTGACTGTGAACTGACTCAGCAGTCAGACAAACTCTTGACATGTCAGATCACTATTGTACTATGTGACTGCATTCCGACTCAGCAAGGCACTTAGTGCTACATCCATATTTAGCATAGTCCAGATGGCCCCTCACTAGTATAAATACCCCCTCCCCCACACCTCAGAATCTCAGACCTGAACAATCCGAATACAACTCCTGAGCACTTCCCCACAATATCCCTTCACACAACTACTCCTAGTATAGCAATATCATAAATAGCAAATAAATCTATATAATAACCCATGAACCACTCTTAAGTAAATCCACTCCCTGTTAGGTCCTACTCCTAACCCCATTACGAAATTTCCTAATTGGGTATTGTCTGCAGCGATACACCAATTCAACTAAGCTGGTCTTAGTTTCTTGAACTTCCTGAAATACGGAAAATCCTGAACATCCAGAACTAGTCCGAAAAAGGACTTTGGTTTAGACATCAACCCGATCTTGAAATCAATAAGCATAGAGGACATACTCCATACAAAATTGATCTTGACCATAAGAAAACGGTCTTCCAGAATATCTAGAACTTCCAGAAAACCCTTCCAGAACTACATAATGGTTACCCTAAAAAGCAACCCTCTTATAGTAGACATGCTCAGTAGGGACTTCAATATGGTCAGAGATGTATTGAGGGACAGAACTGATGGAGGACGAGGAGCTGAGGGGCAGAGTGGAGGACTGGCAGTATGGGAGGAAGTGGAAAGACTGAGTGCTCTGGTGGATGTGGGTAGAGAATATTGGGGGGATAGGAGGGTGTACACGCACTGGGCTAGGGGTCTGGAGATGAGGATTGATTGGATTCTGATAGCCAGCTGCTGGGGCTTGGATGTTTGGAAGTCGCTGGAGGTAGAATGGTGTCCTTGGTCAGATCATTGGGGGCTTTTGGGGCAGGGACATTTTGGGGGGAGTGGGGATGGGCCTGGACATTGGCGCCTTAATTCCTCCCTACTAGATGATGAGATCTGGTGGGATGAGTGGGCTGAAGACATTCAACTGCGAGTGGAGTGCTGGAGGCAGGAGGGTGCTCCAGTTGACATTCAGTGGATGAGGATGAAGGAGATGGCCAGGACCTTCTGGAGCAAGGCTGGTAGGGAGGCTGGGAGACAGAGGAGATGGCAGGTGTGGTGGGCTTCTTATAGATTGACTAGACTCTTGGAGGACTGGGCAAGATGGGTGACATTGAAGGGAGAGGAGGACTGGAGAGTAATAAGGGCAAGAATGGAGGTGGTTGAACTACAACAGGTGCTGCAGAATGAGGAGGAGGCAAGAGTTCAGGGTCTGGCAGCATGGCTTCATTGGCAGGGATTGAAGGAAGGGGAGTGGCCCTCAAAGTTTCTCACAAGAGCCCTTCAGGTGAGAAGGGTATAACAAAGGTGGAAGGGAGTGCTAAATGCGAATGGTATATTAGTGCATGGAGTACAAGACATTCTTGGATCATTAAAGGAGTATTGGAGTAGATTGTGGAGTAAGAAGGAGGGTGGGACAGATACTGTGGACATTGACTGAGCATTGGAGGATTGGTACCCTACACAAGCAATTGGGCTGGGGGATTTAGTAATGCCAGTGCAAGAGGAGGAGATCCACCAGGTTCTTGCCATGACAACCTCGGGTACAGTGCCTGGGGAGGATGGGCTGTCCTGGGACTTCTGAAAAAAGATGGTGGGAGTCCCAGGAGTACTGGGAGAGATGATGGCACTGTGTGATTGGATTATATAAATGGGGAGATGGGTGGGAGAATAGGATCTGGGGCTGGTAATGTTGCTTTATAAGAACAAAGGAAGGCGAGAGGACTGGAAGAACTGGAGGCCGATTATGCTACTAGATATGGACCGAAAGTTGGTTACCAAGGTGGTGGTCACGAGGTTGCAAAAGGTGGCCCAGTAAGTCCTGGGTGATGAGCAGAGGGGATTTGTGGGAGACCGGCTCATCAGGGATAGCACAGCATGGGTTCATAGAGTTATTGAAGAAGTACGAGCCAGTGGACTGGATGGATATCTGGTCTTTCTGGACCAGGAGAAAGCTTATGACTGAGTGTGTCAGGTCTGGCTGGTGAAAGTTTTGGATAGGATTGGGGTCCCACAACAGTTCTGGACAGCCATGGTCAGTCTACTGGAAGGAAGTAGGGCTGCACTCCTATATAATGGACACAGAGGGGTAGTGTTTCCCCTGGGTAGGGGGGTGCCTCAGGGGGACCCACTGTCCTCCATTTTATATGCTCTTTCTTTGGAGCCCTTCATGGACAGAATCAGGTGGAAGATAGTGAGGCTCTCTATCTTTGGCATTGAGTGGAAAGTAGGGGCTTTTGTGGATAACATGGTGGTTGGTCTGGGATCAATCGCAGATGTTGAGAAGCTCAAGGAAACAGTAGAGTGGTATGAGGCAAACTCTGGGGCTAGACTCAATTGGCATAAGTGCGAGACAATGGTATTAGGCAATGGTCTGGTGGGAGGGGAGATTATTGGTACCATTGTCCCTACTGGTGAGGTGGTTCAGTACTTGGGTATTTATCTGTCAGTATATGGGTCAGTTCTGCCCTGACATTGGTGGGAGCAGAGGGTTGGTATCTGGGAGGAGGCCCTGCAGAGTTGGGGGGGCCGCCAATTGTCTCTGGCAAGACGAGTTTTGATTCTGAATGTCTATTGGCTACTGAAGGTGTGGTATCTGGCTTATCATTTAGACTTCCCTGCCTGGGTGGTAAAGAGATTGATGAAGCTGGCCAAGGGGTGGATCTGGGCTAGAAGGCGGAGTCAAATCAGCTGGGAGGTCTTATCCTTACCAGTGGCAAGTGGGGGACTGGGGCTGGTGGACTTCCCTAAGAGGCTGCACTGTCTGAGAGCATGGTGGCTGAAGAGAGCAGTGGAGTTGAGAGGGGGTGGTTGGGCCCCCCTACTGCAGAAAGTCTGGAAGATGAGGTCCTCTCTGAGAGATTCGACTGGTGATCTCCTAGCACTTGTGGGCCTTCAGAACACTGAGCAATTGTGATTTAAAGGCTTCTGGTGGGGAGTGGTAGAAGGGGTGCACCACATTGGAATTAGGTGGCAGGGAGATGAAGGGGAGGCAGTTTGGGACACTGAGATGTGGCGATGGGACTGTGTACTACTGGGGGGTATCCCCCTAATTGAGTTTGATATTGGTGATGGGATCAAATGCCAGCAGAGACCAGGCCAGGATCTGTGGCCTAGCAGTTGACAACATAGTATTTGGGTCTAGAGTGCTGAGGTGAGGAGGTGGCTGCTGCCACGATACTGAGTGGTCTGGTGGTGTATGCTGAGGTGGAATGTCATACTCAATTTCCACTCAGGTCACCTTATTGAGGGAGATTGCTTCAACTGTGAAGAGTGCTATAATGTAGGACAGGAAGGGGAATATGTACAGACACCTGAACATTGGCTAGGGGAGTGTGAGGTACTTGGTACCTTTTGGTAGAACATTGGGGATCATTTAGGGGGAGTGGGTCAGAGAGCTGGAGTGCAGGGGTGATGGGAGGATTTAAGGGATAGATTGGAGGGGGGGGGGGGAAGGAATGGCTGATATTAGGCTGGATGTTGGCCATTTGAGTGAGGCTGGCCAGTCACTGGTTACATGTTTTTGAGGATGGGCAGAGGCTTGGCTCCAAGGTCAGGCTGCTGAGGTAGCATAGCCTTATGGAAGACACCCTGATGGGCTGGTGGCTTGATTGGGGGATGCAGGGGGGTCAAAGGCATCATTTGGTAGAGAAAATCTG
>RBNI01003260.1:0-16295 GCA_003990745.1 Jimgerdemannia flammicorona
CCCTATCTGACGAAAGACCACTTTGTCTAACACTATCTCTATCCTCCCCCCACTCTATTCACAGATTCTTGTCACCAAACCATGATGTCACCCCCCCTGAGGACTCCAACCCACCCACCATCCAGTCAGCAGATCCCCCAACAACCTCTCTTACTATAAAACCTTCTCCTATAGTCCTATCTGCCACCCCTCCTTGAATACAAAAAGCCAATGTCTAGCCAGTCCCACTCACACTGCTAACACCCACCCTACTATGAGCCAACTATCACCTACACCACCCACTAGCCAAGATCTCAAGTCCTCCCAGTGGCCTCTCTCACCTACCAGTCTATGCTCCATACTCAGTCTATTCCCTATTACTACCCAAAAGTCCCCCAAAACCTCACACTCTCCCAGCCAATGTTCCAGCATCTGCACAAGTCCCCCAGCTTACCCTACATTATAACACTCCTCACAATCAAAATGGCCACCATCCACCAGATGCCCAGCATGGAAATTCAACATGACATTCCTCCATAGTATTTGCCACTATACTACCCAGAACTTGGGAGAAAGCCACCTCTGCACCTCAGCACTCCATGACCAGATACCAGCCCAGTCCCACTCCTCACCAATCCCTGCCACCTGCCAGCCACTTGGCCAAAGATCCTGGCCAAGACCCTGCTGACACTCCACTCCATCCCCAATATCAAACTCAATAAGTGAAGTGCCCCCCAGGAGAAGTCTATCCCATCACCACATATCTGGACCCCACATCATCTCTCCCTCATTGCTCTGCCAGTGCAGGCCAATTCAGTGTGCTCTCTCTACCACTCCCCACCAAAAGCCCTTAAACCACAGCCACCAATTTCCATTCAGTCCCACCAAGGAGAGCAGATCTCCTGAGGACCCTTGAGGGGAGGTCCTCATCTCCTACACCTTCTGCAGCAGTGGCACCCAATCCCCTCCCTGTAGTTCAGCAGCTCTCTTCAACCACCAGGCTCGCAAGCAGTGCAACCTCCTAGGGAAATCCATAAGACCAAGACCTCCCCTGACCACTAGTTTCACAAGAGTATCCCAACTGATCTGGGACCTCCTTCCTGCCCAAATCTAATCTCTAGCCACTCTCGTCAGCCTCTTTACTACCCAAGCTGGGAAGTCTAGATAATAGGCTATGTACCACAGCTTGGGGAATCAATAGATATTCAGAATTGATACCCGCTCTGCTAGAGAGATATGGTGGCCTCCCCAACCTTGAAGGGCCTCCCTCCAAATAGTCACCTGGCTCTCCCACCACACTTATGGTAAGACAGAACCATATACAGAAAGGAAGATGCCTAGATACCACACCACCTCACCAGTAGGGACAATTGTTCCAATGATGTTCCCACCCACTAGCCCATTCTCTAGCACCATTATCTCACACTTATGCCAGTTGAGCTTCACCCCAGAGTGAGCCTCATACCATTCCACTGTCCCCTTAAGTACCTCAACATCTGCCACAGACCTAAGTCCAACCACCATGTCATCAGCAAAAGCCCCCACCTTCTACCCTATACCATATATAGAGAGCCCTGCTACCTTCTGGTGAATTCTATCTATCAAAGGCTCTAGTGAAAGGGCATAGAGAATAGGGGACAGAGGGTCCCCCTGAGGAACTCCTCTTCCCAAGGAAAATGCCAGTCCTTGGTGACTATTACACATCAGTGCTGCCCAACTGCTTTCAAGCAGATTCATCATAGAAGCCTGAAATCCTGATGGAACACCAATTCGATCCAACACCTTGCCCAGCCAAACCTGCCATACATGGTCATATGTCTTCTCCTGGTCCAAAAAGACCAACCTTCCATCTAGTCCACAAGCCCAGGCCCCTTCAATGACACCATGCACCCATGCAGTCCCATCTCTTATAAGTCTGCCCCCAACAAAGCCCTGCTGCTCTTCCCCCAGTACCTGTTGGGCAACTTTCTGCAGCCTTGCGACAATTACCTTAGTCACCATCTTCCTGTCTATATCCAGAAGCATGATCGGTCTCCAATTCTTCCAGTCTTTCCTCCTCTCCTTGTCTTTATACAATAAGGCCACCAGCCCGAGATCCTGCTCTCCAACCCACTCACCACTCTGAAGAACATGGTCACAGAGAGCAGCCATCTCACCCAAAACTCCAGGAACCTTTACCATCTTCTTCCAAAAGTCTCATGGTAACCCATCCTCTCCTGGTGCCATTCCAAGCTTAGTTGCCACAAGGATACTCTAGATCTCCTCTCCTTGTACTAGTAAGATTAAGTCACCCAGTCCTGCTACTTGTGGCAGCCCCCACTCCTCTAGTATATCTTCAATCACCTCCTCATCAGCACCCCCTTCCCCCTCACTCCACAAACTCTGCTATCTCTCCTTCAATACCCCTAAGATTTGTTGTATACCATGTACCATGTCCCTCTTGGCATCCAAGACCCCATCCCACCAATGTCGCACCCTCCTAGCTTTGAGAAGTCTTGACAAGTACCTAGTAGGCTGCTCACCCTCCTCAAGCCCCTGCTACCTTAGCCTGACAGCCATTCCTCACATATAAGTCTCCTTCTCCTCTCTCAATACCTGTTACAGTTCTACTATCTCTAATTTCGCCTGTTCTATCCTCCAATCCTCCACCCTATCAGAAGTAAGCAAATCCACCTAATCCATTTGCAGTCTCCTCAGCCTGTTGGAAGCACACCTTGTGCACTTCCTCCTCTGTCTCCCAGCTTCTCTACCAGCTTCTCCCCAATAGATCCTCGCAGCCTCTTTCAATCTCATTCAATGGATACCTACAGACAAACCCTCATGCCTCCAGGTAAAAACCTTTGCCTGAATGTCCTCCACCCATGAGTCTCACAACTCCTTCTCAGTCAGCAGGGAGGAGTTAAGGCACCAATGTCCGGGTCCATCTCCACTCTCCCCAAACTGCTCCTGCTCCAAAAGTCCCCAGTAATCAGACTACAGACACTACTCCACCTCCAATGTCTTCCAAACATCTGAACCCCAACACTCAGTCATCAGAATCCAGTCAATCCTGGTACCTGAGCCATTCACCCAATGTGTGTAGACCCTGGTGTTGCCCTACCATGTTCTGCCCATATCTCCTAAGGAACTCAAATTCTCCACCTCCTTCTATGTATCCAGACCTCCACTTCTCCCCCCTGCATTTCTCTCTCCATCAGTTCTGTCTAGATACTGATCCCAAACCATATTAAAGTCCCCACTGAGAACATTGACCCCTTCCTCCAAGAGAATGCCCTCCTCCAGCAACTCCCTAATCTATACAGTCCTCTTGCTCCTAACTGCTGGGCAGTAGCAAGAGCTGACCCTCACCAACTCCCACCCTGGCTGATGCCAATCTCCCCAGACCAAGTGATCACTCCAGCTCCTGATTCCCCCTAAGTCCCCTCTACCCTTCCTCACCAGAATCACCACTTTTCCAAACCAAGCAGTAGCCCCACCCCATTCCCTAGTCCACTCTACCCAATTGTTCTCATTCTCATACCATACATCCTGTAGTAAAAAGAGATCAGCCTCCAATCTCTTGAGCCAAGTAAAAATGTTCCTACACCATCCAGATCCCTGTAACCCATTCACATTCAAAGAGAAAATATTGGTTATACTGTTCATAAAAAATAATGTTGTATAGTGATTCTATCCTCTACAAGTCCACATTCGGCCCCTCCTGCACTAAGTCCAAGTCATGTTCAGCAGCTAGTTCCCTTTCTCCAGCTTTCCATTCCTCCAACCCTCCCAGAAGTTCCACCATCGCCCCATCTTCATACTCCTCAAAGTCCTTATAATACTCCAGACAGGCCTCCTGCCAGAGCTGCAAACCATGCCACTCTGCCCAACAGTAGACAGCTTGCTCACCAGTGACAACCACTAGCTCTGCCTTCCTCACCTCATCAACCTCATATCTCTCCTCTTCCAGGAAGATCACAAGAATCTTCACCTTCAGCACCTCCACCACTCCATCTCCACACAGAATCCACACCCAATGCTCCTCAGGCATTACATGTAGTTCTACCTCACCCAATACCTCAGCCACAAGATTATCCATCATCTTGCTCATCCACAGCAGGTTCCCCACCTCCTTCCCTCCTGGAGTCCCTGGCTACCCTGCATCCAACATCGTGGTATCAGCTCCCCCACTGGCAGCCTCATCCCACTCCTCCTCTGGGACATCCACCAGCTTATCCTTACCAACCACCACCACCTGGCCCCCCTTCACCACATCAGGGACCCCAAAGTGTACTTGCAGGGCTCCCTGCATCAGCACATCTTCTACTGCCCCTCTCTTTACCGCTGGGCCCCTCCTGATAAGAGGGGGGGGGGTGGCATCCAACTCCTGCTCCCAGACCTCGAATGTACTATCTCATAGAGGTCCTTGTTTGGCACCTTCCCAGCTCCTTCCTTGTTTGCCTCCACCTTCCCTCCTCCTTTACTAGCCCAGATACTAGCCTTGATGCCACCAGACTTCTCAGATCTATTTACCTTCTTCTTAGCCTCTCCTCCCATACTCACCAACAGCTCTCTCTGCCTCATTCACCCCTGGGCCCGCTCCCACTGCTTCTTGTCAGTTTGAATCCACTTTCCATTCACAATCTCTAGAGGTGTCAACTCCTTATATAATTTCCAGGCCTTTGCCCTCCTCTCAACAGCACCACTCAACTCCTCCAGAGCCTCCAACAAGTCCTCTTCCTCCTCTTCATTCCCTCTCACCCTTGACACCTTACAGACAAAAGCCCTCCACATCAATACCAAGGGCCAGTCACTCATCTTCCCTGTGGCCTCTCTTCCTACCAATCTAATCCTCACATCCATGTCACCAGTCCTAATAGATGTCCCCTCCCATATCTGGAAACCAACATCGATCACATTGCCATCTCTGCCATCACCACCTCTACCCTCCTCCTAGTCTTCTTCTTCATCACTGTAGGTACCCCCTTTACTGACAGCTGCACCACCCTGGGGTCCCACCTCAGGCAGCACATCATGGGGACTGCTATCTCCCCAACTGCTACTCCATTCTTCAGAGCCTCTTCCAGTAGGCCCACCTCCTCAAAGCCCACCTCGACCCCCTCCAGGCCCTTCAAGAACTTCACTGAGACAGCCCCAGCCACCTGCTTCAAGATAAGCCCCAAGACCATCCTCGCCATCACTGCCAAGCCTCAGAAGCACAGTGTCAAAACAAACTCCGAGATCGATTTCCTGAGTAACGGTGCCACTGCCAGCTCTGTTACATCATCAGCCAGATCTCTCTTCTGCATTGGGAACTCCTGCCCCACATCTCTATCAACTGTCACATCTCTTTTTTTTTCCTGATCTCCTGTTACACTACCATCAGCAGTCCCACCCCCAGCCACAGCCCCTCCAGCACCTACACTTACAACCCTCACCTGAGCACCTCTTCCCCTCCCTAGGCTCTCCTTGTCTTTTTCCACAGCAGCACCAGCCCTAGAACCAGCCAGCCACCCACTCTCCTTCACCTTATCCGCAAAACTTGGTGGGCCCAGCCTTCTCTCATTGCCACCAGACACTGATCTACCCCCAGAGCCCTTGCCACCCTTTGACCCTCCAAAGGCCCCCATCTCCAGGCCATAATCCCTCTCGACATTCTGCCAGCTAAAAGCCCCAGATCTATCTGACCCAGCATGCTCGTCAGAATACTTGCTCAATGACATGTTTATAATACCTTTTCTCTAAGTCATGTCAAAAACCATTGCTTGAGGTTGGTGTATCATGAATTCTACCAGAGAAAGGTGTATATGTTATGACTATACTAATAATGTCTATCTAATAAGAAGCTACTCATTATTAATATACTCTACCAATTACTCTCTCAATTTATCTTATCTACTTCTCTCTCTCATCTTTAGATAACTAGTAAAGAAGATCTTATTAATAGAGAACTTAGCAAATAAATATTTAGTTAATACATATAATTTAATTTGAAATTGTGACTTTTAGGTCTAAATTACTATATAGTGAGACTCTTTTTAATTAATTTAACTTTATAAAAATACTTAATTTAATAACTATTATAATATTTATTATAAAATAGCAAAAGAAAAAAAGAAACTGCATTTTTATTAAAATATTATAAATAATAATAATAAAAAAAACTCTCTATTTGATTAAACTTGATAAGATTTTTTTATTAATTTATAATATTTTTTATTTTTATTTTATTAAATATTAAAAAGAAATATATAATAAAAATTTGAATATAAGTATAATAGAATGAATGAGCAAGTGAACAGATGAGACGTGATGAGATGAGTAATCACATGACCTGGTGAGAGATGACTTCATCATATGATCAAGTGCAATATATGAAATTACGAATGACAAATGAACAAATGATGCAGGAAATGATGCAAAAAATGATATCCAGTTTATCCCTGACAATCAGCACCACAGCAACTATTACCACAGTAGCTGATCATTGTCTAGTAATTGAGATCCTGATTGCAAAGTTATTTTTACCAAAAACCACCTAACAAAGGTCATGATCACAAATCTCACTATAGTTACCAAATTAGTCACTTATACTTATTCAGAAAATCATGGACCAACTTGTATAAATACCCCCCAGTTTCTATCTAAAATAAAGTAGTTTTAGTTTAGTCCTTAATATAAGAATCAAGTCCCCCCCACACACACACATTCTCCTGAGTCTTAGTAATGATACCTAAGTGACTCTAGTGTTTCTGACTAAACTCCAGAAGCCTAGCTAACTTCTGCCAGAACTGAGACTAGTATATAAATCTCCAAAGACTTAAGTAAACTCATTTAACCTGAATTCCAAGGTGAATTCAGTCTGTGCACAGCAAAGAATAAGACTCTTGAAAGATAGGGTAAACCAGAAAGACCTTTGAAAGATACTACAACTACTTATAAGCAAGTGCTTCCTCAAACTGAAGGCTTCTTGATACATATTGTATACTAAGTCTCTAAGTAATAGTCTTACTTCCCTAAGTATCTAAAGGATCAGAGAGGAATAGAAGTGAGAGTTATTATAACTTAGTAGCAGCAGATTACCCAGCTAAGAAGGCATCAAGAACACACTTCTGAGAAGTTAGAACAAGACCAATCTTGGATAGGAGTAACCTCCAGGACTAATTGTGGATTCCCAAACCAGAGCTAGAGAAGTCCTTGTCATTAGGACTAGGTGGTATCAGGAAACCACAGATCCAGAGACCCATCAGCTTATAATTGATCAAGTATATAAGGATCTATATCAGGCCTTTAGGACTTATCACCCAGGACTTAGGAATATAGTCAGCTACCATAGATTCTACAAACTTCTTCAAGGCCATATTGGAACCACTAGGACTTCAGAATCTACTACTGCAGCCATCCAGGATTTTCTAGATTATATCTCACCCCCTGCTGCAAGAGAAGTAGCTGCTGAGTAAATTACCTCTGACAGATACCATCAAACTCCAACCAAGACCACACTCTACTACAGGCTAGTTGTATACTATGCCTCTGCCATAACAAGGTACCAAAGTGAGCAAGCAGGCCACTCATCTTCTACTGCTGAACAAGAAGCAGGCCCATCTACCTAGCCTGAACCTGATATCCTCTTTGAAGGACCAAGTCAGTATAAGGATACACTATCTAATCAGAGAAGAGAGTCAGATGAAGACTCTATAGGTCACCAGTCTGACAATAGCCAACTAGGAATAGTAGGTCTAGGAATTTATCAAAGAACTATAGGTCAAGAAAATCAGACCACAGAACTAATCCAGCCACCTATATAGAGATTTGGCTTACTCTCTCTCACAGGACTATTTTATCTGATATCTGGGAATCAAGTAACCCCAAGTCATATAGCACCACAACCTCATTAGGTAGAATAACCTTCAGAAGAATCTACCTCTGCAGGCCTACCACTAATAGTCAATACAATAGTAGATGCCAATATTGCAGCACTAACTACCCAGCTAGCAGCACTAGCAAAGATAGTAGGACAAATTGCTGAACAGAATAAGCCAACCAAGATTCTGCAAATTCCAACATTTAGTAGAAAAAACAGTGACATTGAAACCTTCATCAATGCAGTTGACACAGATTATCAAGCAAACCAATAGAATGACAACTGAGTATCTACAGGAATACTCACCAATAACTAGAACAAAACCCTATAACAATTGTTTGCCACATCAGCAGCACAAGTAGAAACAGTAGCCACATTCTTTATAAGAATAGCAGTCAAATTCTGGCACACTTTAGAACAATACCCAGTAACCTGAGAAGACCACCCTCAAGTTACAGACCAAGCACCTGCCAACAACAGACCAGGTTAGGATAACTATGAAGCAGGCCCAGAACTCAAGGCCCTGCTACTGAGCAAATTCTGAAATATAGCCTACATATAAGAAATCTGGAACAAACTGGCCCAAATGAAGTTCTACAAAAATGGTGAAGAGGATCTAGAGTCCTTTGCTATCAGAATAGATGCCTATCTCAAAACTTTTAGACTTACTTACCAGGAAAACAATTTGGCTATCAATGGTATCAGAGCTAACTATCTCTTTGCAGCCCTACCAGACTGGCTCACCAGACTGGCTCACTCAAAAGATTAAGAAACAAGGCCTCCCACAAGGATATCTCTACTACATATAGTGCTTTGCATAAGTACAAAGAAGAGTCTGTGAAATCCTTGCTATATAGGCCCCATGAAATCCAGAACACAAGAAGGATAACCAAGATTAGAGAAATTCTACCAGGAGGAATGATCAAAAGAATGACCAAAGAAATGATCAAAGGAATTAGTAAAACCCCAGAGGACCAAGACCTCTCACTGAGGATGAAAAGAAGCAGCTTTGCAAAAAAGGATTGTGCTTCATCTGTAGGAAGGTAGGACACATCTCATTCAAATGCTCTGAGAAGAGAAACAGATCAGGCAAACCCAGTAACCAGAATATTACTATCATAGAAGAAGGTCCAGGGAAGAAGAACTCTGAGAATGTCATTAAAGTGCAGAAGATATAGTATAAGGTTACCATTCCCACTAAGGCCCACTCCACTGATATAGGATATAATCTCTATAGTAGCCAAGACCTCACTATAATGTCAAGTACCAATGCTACAGTGTGAACAGAGATAGTAATGTAAGCCCCCAAAGGTACATATATCTGCCTTGCTGAGTGAAGTAGCCTAGCTAAAGAATTCAACATTAGGCTAGGAGAAGGAGTAGTTGACTAAGGATTTACTGGTGAAATTCATGTTATCTTGTGAAATTTTAGAGATATATCATTTGAAGTCAAGGCAGGCCAAAGAATTACTCAAATAATTATTAAAGAAATCTGTCAAAATCTCACTATTGAAGAAGTCTCCAAACTCTCTCAGACAGACCATGGCAAGAAAGAGTTTGGATCAACCAATAAGCCTCCCAGTCAAAAGGTCATCACCATGAAAGAAGATGATGAAAACTGATATAAGAGAATTGCAAATAATTATGCACTATATGGATGATACCCTCATTCTATCTGAATGTACTGCATGGAATATATTGGTGAATGTCATGCATGCCTCTTCAAAGTTTTCAAAATTCAATCTGAGAAATGCCAAGCCCAACTGGCTGAGGAGCTCAAACAAGACAACCCTCCTTGTAAAGGATGAGGAGAAACTGACTTCAAGGAGACTGACAGCAATTGGGACAACAATGAGGATAAAGAGCTCAATACCATTAAAAAGGAGAATAGTTGTATCAAGTTCACAGGCCAAGTCCACAGACAGAATGTCAATATCTTGCTTAATAGTGGTACTACTAGAAACTATATTAGTATCAAGACTGCCAAGAGGATTGGAGCCCAAAGTAGACCAGCCACTTAGAAAAGGAGTGTTACCTTTGGTGATAATAAGACTGCACCATTGACCAAGATCTGTGAAGATCTCTTACTCAAGATTGGCAAATATCAAGAAAAGTTAGACTTCAGTATTGTAGATCTCCCAAGACAGGACATTGGCCTAGGAAAAGTCTAGTTGACTCAGCACAACCCAGACATCAACTGGAGAACCAATGAGGTTAATCTGATTCATGAAGGCAGAAAGAACACCCTGACACCCTAGGAAAGTATCAACCATCAAGGAATTGAAATCATCTCTGCCATCCAAATGAAGAGACTCTCTTGAAAAAAAGGAAACACCTACTTTATCTATACTATACAAGAAGTCACTGAAACTCCAAGTAGCCCAATCCCAATAGAAGCTCAAGAACTGTTTGAGAAATTTCAAAATATATTCTAGGATCCTAAAGAACTCCCACCTAAGCACTAAATCCAATATGAAATTGATCTCATTCCAGGATCTGAACCCCTATACAAGAGTATCTATCAACTAGTCCAACCTGAACTCAAGCTCCTTAAGGACAAGCTGACCAAACTACTGGCCCAAGAATATATTAAACCCAGCCACTCTCTATTTGGAGCCTCCATTCTATTTGTCAAGAAGAAGAATGGCTCTCTGCAAATGTGTATTAACTATTGAGCCCTCAACAAGATCACTATTAAGAACCAGTATGCTCTGTCTAGGATTGATGAGTTGTTGTACCAAATCTTCAAGGCCAAGACCTTTTCTCTACTAGACTTATGAAATGGCTACCACCATATTCTCATTGATGAGAAGGATATTGAAAAGATATCTTTCTGAATATAGTTTGGATACTACCAGTTCCAAGTCATACCTTTTGGTTTGACCAATGCACCAGCAATATTCCAGTATCTGATAAATGATATCTTTGGACCACTCCTCAACATTTGTATTCTTGTGTATATTGATGATATACTAATCTACAGCAAAATAGTAGATTTATACTACACCCACCTCAGACAGGTACTGACTCTTCTGTGAGAACACCAGCTCTATATCAAGATGAGCAAGTATAAGTTTTATCAAAACCAGATTGAGTACTTAGGACATATCATCTCTGCTGAAGATATCAATATAGATCTCCAAAAGGTATCAGTTCTCAAGGATATCTCTATCTCCACTACCCTCAAGCTACTCCAGTACTTTCTGGGTATTGCCAGTTACTACTGAAGGTTTATCTAAGGATGCTCTGCTATTGCAGCCCTATTGACCAGCCAGGCCTACAAAGAAGTAAACATCAAGGCTGAATGGACCCCCAAGTATACTAAGGCTATAGACTACCTCAAGAGACTCCTTACTAATATCCCAATGCTAATTATACCTGACCCTACCAGAACATTCACTCTGATCACAGATGCTTCTGATATTGCCATTGGGGTAGTACTCAGCCAAGAAGATCACCCAGTGGCCTACCTTTCCAAAAAGCTCAAGCCAGCTGAGATCTAGTATACTACTTATGAGAAGGAACTTCTGGCCATTGTCACTGCACTTCAAGAATAGCACCATTTCCTCCTAGGACAACTATTTGTGGCCTACACTGATCACTATGCTCTGTGGTACATTTACACACAGCCCATGCTGACTCACAGATGAGCCTACTAGATGGAAATCATTACCAATTTTGATATAGAAATCAAGTATATCCCAGACAAAACCAACTGCATAACTGATGGTTTCTCCAGATATATAGAAGATAAACTTGTCTTTATGGTCGAGATAATTGGAGACCTTACTCAAATAATCAAAGATGGCTACCAACAGAACAGCTCTCTGATGAAATTCCTTCAATTCAGCTAAGACTCAGAGGCCAAGGTCTCAGAACCCATGAGGCAAATGTCCAAGGATTCACTTACTATGATGGACTTATCTACAGAGACTATGACAGAGTAGTTATATCTAACAATGATACTCTGTGGCTCAAGATTATGCAGGAACTCTATAATACTTCTGCAGCAGGACACTTTGGTTTTGAGAAGACCTACAACCTCCTCTCAAGAAAGTTCTATTAGCCAAAGATAACCAAGGATATCAAAGACTTTGTAGCCTCATACAAGATATGCCAAAGGTTCAAAAGTGGTTACAAGCTACTATAGGACTTCTGCAACCCCTGCCTATCCTGAGTCACAACTATAATCAGATTGCAATGAATTTTATTGTCCAGCTCCCCAAGACCAAGGCAAGATGAGATACCATTGTGGTATTTATAGACTGCCTAAGCAAACAAGCCTATTTTGTATCTACCAAGACCACTGTAATAGTACCAGAGATTGCTGAAATCTTTCTCAACCAAGTATTCTAACTATATGGTATGCCTAGCACTATTGTGTCTGACTGGGATGTGAAGTTTATAAGTAACTTCTGGAAGGTATTTTTCTCTCTCTATGGAACCAAGCTAAAGTTCTCTACTGCCTACTATCCCCAGACTGATGGTCAAACTGAGCAAACTAATAGGACTCTCAAGCAGATACCTGGTATCTTCTGCTGTTACAAGCAGAATGATTGGGATAAGTATCTTGCCTATGCTATGTAAGTTTGCCTATAATAATAGTTAGCAAACCTCTATAAAGAAGACTCCATTCTTTCTAAATCATGGCCAACACCCAAGGACCCCAAGCACTACTGTGAAATCAGCAGTTCCAGCAGCCCAAGATTTGGCTGAGACCATTTCTGATTTTATCCAAATTATAAGAGATACTCTCATAAAAGCACAGGACTACCAGACCAAGTATACAAACTTGAAGTGAAGAGAAGTCTCCTACAATATTGGTGACATAGTCATGCTTAGAACAGATTATCTCCACCCAGACATCCTGGCACAACAATCAGCTAAGAAACTCCATGCTAGAAGAATTGGACTATATAAGATTGTATAAAGAGTTGGCAAAGTCAACTATAAGTTACAAATTTCCAACAATATTTGAGTACACTCAGTATTCCATATCAGCCAATTGGTGGACTACTATGCAAATCATTTCCCTAAGTATACAGTTCCACCACTACCCAATTAGAATCAATGATCATGAGAAATTCAAAATTGAGAAAGTACTTGACCACAAGGTCCACAAATATCCCAAAACAGTCAAGTGGTTTTTCCTTATCAAGTGGAAGGGTTACCCCACCCATGATACTACCTGGGAAAAAGAAGAAGTTCTGGAAAATACATGTGAAGCTCTCTAGAACTACATGGAAACACTCACCCCCCAGCAAAGAAAGGAACTACTGCTCTAAGGCTTAGAGCATATAGTAATGAAGAGAAGACCCCATATATTTTTATCTGGAATATATAATACTGAACATTGCAGAAAAAGAAACATTATAATTAATCAACAAGAAGATACTCTAGTAAAGAACAACTTAGCATGATGTAGCAAAACATATTTGAACAACTCCATTTCACACCATCTATATCATCTCCACTGGATGATAATGGATACTTTATATGGAACTTAAGAAAGTTAACAATGTTGAAACCAATCTAAACCCATCTATATGACAGATATTATTACTTAGGAATTGCCTCAGATTATAAGAAATACTATTTCCAAGAGGTTTGAACCCCCAGCTATGATAATGAGAGCTCTTGCTCTAAACAAGGATGGCCAGTTTTTGCAAATACACCAAACAGACAAAAAAAAAGAGAACCAAGATCTGCCAACTCTGTGTAACTATAAGTACAAGTAGTAATATCTTTGAAATCAGGATTTTCTCATATAACTAGTATATGCTCCACTTACAGCAACAGGTCATATATTCTGCTGAAAAGCATGATCAAAAGAAGATCACACCAGATAGAGAAATAAGTATAAATACCCAAGGCAAGAATACTATGCAACTCTCATTCCCCCCTTTTCACAAAGAAAAGATAAGACAAGAATGCCTGCTACCTACTACCAAACTACCTGCTGTAGCCAGCCCCTCTCAAGCCAGATTGAGCATCTTTTTGGATACATCTAGGTTGCTATTTGAGGAAGAAACCACTACTCTGAGGCCCTTAACCTCTCCAGCCAGGACCTAGGACATTATGTTCTCAACTACTGTAAAGTCATTGAAAGGGCCTACCTTGCTACCAGCTGCCTAGAGATCTGGCATAAATCCAAAATTGGTCATCAACTCCTCTAATGGACAAAGGACCTACCCACTGACCAGGTCTCAGACTGGACCCACCTGGATAGATATGAGCAAAGACTTACCAAGAAGGTCTATCAAATCATGTGTCATATACTCTTTGAAATCCCCAATCTCAACTATGTCCAACTGAAGGATTTCCAGAACCTCTCCTTCTCTGAGGTTGACAAACTAGAGATCAAGGTAGCTCAAAAAGCTAACTTCTGGATTACCCTCAAGTCCACTAACTGCAAATCCCACTGGAGCTCCCTCCTGAATGATAATTCAGACTAATGGCTTCAAGGCCTCTCTGTCCTCTTTAAAGGACTGCCCATCTGAATGAATATCTCCAGATATAAGAATCAAGAGCTCTACTTGAATGGTCTCAACCATATTAGATGGAGAACCCCTACACCAATATCCATATCAATGTAAGAACCATTTGCAGACCTCATTGACTTCTCTATTCTAGACATTAAGCCATCAGCAACTACTCTCCCTGCTACTGAAAGAGAAGGCAATAACACTGAGAAAGACTCTCCACCTTTCTCTCTCCTGATTCTCAATTTCTGAATCTACAAGGATGTTGATTTCTAAGGTAGGAAGGATGTAATAGAATAAATGAGCAAGTGAATAGATGAGATACAACAAGATGAGCAATCACATGATCCAGCGAGCGATGACATCATCATACAATTGAGTACAATATATGATATTACAAATAATGAACAAATGAATAATGCAGAAAATAATGTGAAAAATAATATTCAGTTTATCCCTGACAATCAGTACCACAGCAACTATTACCACAGCAGCTGATCATTGCCTAATAATTGAGATTCTGATCACAAAGTTGTTTTTGCCAAAAACTACCTAACAAAGATCATGATCACAAATCTCACTATAGTTACTAAATTAGTCACTCATACTTAGTCAGAAAATCATAGACCAACTTGTATAAATACCCCCCAGTTTCCATCTGAAATAAAGCAGTTTTAGTTCAGTCCTTGATATAAGAATTAAGTCTTCTCCATATACACACATTCTCCTGAGTCTTAGTAATAACACCTAAGTGACTCTAGTGTTTCTGACTAAATTCCAGAAGCCTAGCTAATTTCTGCCAGAACTGAGACCAGTATATAAATCCCCAAAGACTTAAGTAAACTCATTGAATCTGAATTCTAAGATGAATTCAGTCTATGTACAGCAAAGAATAAGACCCTTAAAATATAGAATAAACCAGAAAGACCTTTGAAAGATAAGGTACTGCCACTATAACTACTTACAAGCAAGCACTTTCTCAAACTGAAGGCTTCTTAGTATACATTGTGTATTAAGTCTCTAAGTAATAGTCTTACTTTCTTAAGTATCCAAAGGATCAAAGAGGAATAGAAGTGAGAGTTATTATAATAAATATTATATACTATATTTATAACTTGACTCTCTCTGAATATTTCAAGTAAAAAAATCTATTTAATATATTACTTTTTATAAAAAAAATATATCTATAACTTAGTTCTCTTTAAATAATTTCTAACTTTTTTTTTTTTAGTTACTCAGACTTTATCATTTATTATCCATTTAGTCTATAAAGATATACATACAGTTTTCCAACCCACTATCCAATCCTCCTAGAGAAGGCTCCTCTATATTTTTATGATTGAAGACTACTCTATCATCAATTACAGTAATCCTCCCTCTACTCTGTCTACAGATCTTCTCTACCAATTAGTGATAATGACCACTCTACAGACTCCACCCTATCTACCAACCTGTCAAGACATCCCCTATTAACTCATCTTATTTTGTTAAACTCTCTCTCAAACTTAACTGCTATCTCTCCTCAAAAATAAATAACCAGTATCTAGCCAATCTCACCCATACAGCTAAAACCCACTCAACAGTAAGCTACTCATTTCCAACTCCACCCACCAATCTCTCTCTCAAATTCTCTCATTGATCTCTCATCTCATCTCTCTCTCACAATATCCAATCTACCCCCAATAGCTAACCAAAAGTCCCCAAGCACCTCACATTCTCTCAGCCAATGTTCCAGCATCTATACAAAACCTTCTTTCTGTTCTACATTATAACACTCCTCACAATCAAAGTGTCCACTATCTACAAGGTGGCCTAAACAAAAGTTGAGTATGATATTCCTCCTCAATAAGTGCCACTATACTACCCAGAACTTAGGTGGCATCCAGTATCATACCTTAGCACTCTAGGACCAGACTCTAGCCCAGTTCTATTCTTTTTTTTTTTTTTTTTTTTTTTTTTTTTTTTTTTTTTTTTTTTTTTTGTTTTTTTTT
>RBNI01003261.1:0-16293 GCA_003990745.1 Jimgerdemannia flammicorona
TTGGTATCATTAGATAGGCCTTATTAAGGGCTTTCAAATGACACCAAGATCATCAAATTTGGATGATTATTCATCAAGTTATTGATGTAAACATTTAATTGTCTAATTTGGAAATCAAAACAATGGTTGATTCGAATCCGATTCAAATCCATCCGGATGGGATTCAAATCCCATCCGAGTTGATCCGGATGGGATTCAATCCGAATCAATCCGAATCCAATCCGGATTAAATTGACTCGTTAGGAGCACTACTAGGAGGGGTTCAAACCTAGCTAGTAGCTTCATTATAGTAGACTTCTTATTTATTAAATATTCTACTAGTTCCGGGGTCCTAAAGTAAACTTTTGATATATAAGGCACTGGTCTTTGCCATAGATTGTTGATAATCTAAGGAAGTCACTACAGGGATTGGGCAATGTATTTTGCCTTGAAGTTTTGAACTAGATCTTAAGAGTTCTTGAGGTTGACCAGTGGTTTCTAAGTAGCATCATATTTAGAGTAACCTATCCACTTGACTAGGTATTCAGGATGGCAATAGTAGATTTGTTTGTTAAGAATTTTCTCAGCTTTATACTTAATATAGTCTTCAATAATTATAGGGGTGAAAGGCTTAGGAATTTGACCAGGGTAGAGCAGTGACTGGTTCTAGGTCTTGAGGTGTGATATATGAAAGACTGGGTATACTCTCATGATTTCAGGTAGCTTGAGGTGATAGGCGGATACAGAGACTTATTCAGTGATCTCAAAGAGTCCAATATACTTAGGTTGGAACTTGTTTGAAGGGCAGTTGACTTGAGATTGTATTTTGAGGTTCTCAGTAGACAGTAAGACTTAATCTCCAACAGTATAAGTGATATTACAGTATTTCTTATCAGTATACTTAGCTTGATGCTGTTGAGTCTTCTGAAGATTTACAGTAGTAATCTTGAGTAGTTCATCTATAAGGTTCTTAATGGTTGGGACTTATATTTGACTGCTTTTCTTGAAAGAGAGTAGACTTATAGGAGTCTTGGGATCTTGACTGTAGAGTAACCAGAAAGGAGAAAAATCAGTAGATGATTGGATGGCATTATTGTATATAAACTCTACATAAGTTAGATAGTGGTCTCAATCATCTTACTTATAAGAAATATAGTTTCTAAGCATTTGTTCTAGAGTTCTGTTCATATACTCAGTTTTTCCATTAGTTCATAAGTGAAAGGCAGTAGACATAGCCAATTAGGTTCCCAGGGTCTTGAAGAGAGTTTGCCAGAAGTGACTGGTGAACTTGGGGTTACAATCACTGACAATTACTTATGGTAGACTATAGTGACAGAAGATGGACTTGAAGAAGATTCTTATAATCTCAGGTATAGTAGCATTAGTAGTGGTTGGTTCAGCAACCATAGTCTTAGTCAGGTGGTCAATGAATATGATGATAGCATCAGCACCAGATTGAGTTCATAGTAGTTAAGTTACAAAGTCTATAGTAACTTGCTTGAATTTCTTAGTGAGAATTGGTAGTGGTTGTAGAAAACTGGCTAGTTGGTAGACTTATTGTACTGATATAGATTATAGCTGACAATATAGTTCTTAATTTTCTTGACCATGCTTGGCCAATAGTAGTAGTGTTGAATGTTCTTGACAGTCTTCTCAATTCCCAGGTGACTAGTAAGAGAGGAGTCATGGTATTCTTGTAAAACCTTGTAATGTAGGTTTATGTTTTCAGATAGATAGACTTGATCTTGATGATAGATCAGATTATTTTCAACAGTATATATATCCTTGAGCTCATTCAAGAAAACTCTAGTAACAGCTATGTCTTCTTTATAAGCTTGCCTGATTTGGTCTAGGAATTCTGATGTTAAGGTGATCTGCATAATTGTGATGAGCTAGGCATCTTGATAAAGCATCTGGTACTACAAGTGTGTAAGAGGGTTGCTTTTTAGAGTAACCATTATGTAGTTCTGGAAGGGTTTTCTGGAAGTTCTGGATATTCTGGAAGACCGTTTTCTTATGGTCAAGATCAATTTCATATGGAGTACATCCTTTACGCTTATTGATTTCTAGATCAAGTTGATGTCTCAATCAAAGTCCTTTTTCGGACTAGTTCTGGATGTTCAGGATTTTCTGTATTTCAGGAAGTTCAAGAAACTAAGACCAGCTTAGTTGAATTGGCATATCGCTGCAGACAATACCCAATTAGAAAATTTCGTGATGGGGTTAGGAGTGGGACCTAATGGGGAGCAGATTTACTTAAGAGTGGTTTATAGGTTATTAAATAGGTTTATTCACTATTTATGATATTGCTATACTAGGAGTAGTTGTGTGAAGGGATATTGTGGGGAAGTGCTCAGAAGTTATATTCGGGTTGTTCAGATCTGAGATTCTGAGGTCTGGGGGAAGGAGTATTTATACTAGTGAGGGGCTATCTAGGCTATGCTAGATATGGATGTAGCACTAAGTACTTTGCTGAGTTGGAATGCAGTCACGTAGTACAAGTGTGATCTGACATGTCAAGAGATCATCTGACTGCTGAGTCAGTTCACAGTCACGTCGTACAAGGCTAATCTAACTATACTATGACTGCTAATCTATTTATAGGTTTACACGCTGTCTGGGTAGTCTTCGATGACATCACCATCAATTGCATCATCTCTGAAGAAGTAGTCATCTAGGAAGAGTGGTTCACGGATTACTTCTCCTTGTTGGCTGAGGAAATAATACATTGGGACTTTATCTCCATCCCACAGGATAGCATCATCTGTCTCATATGCTGGATAAGGTGTTGGTGGGTGAAGGAGGGGTATATTGTCTTCGCTTTCATCAGATTCACTGTCTGCGTATCTTCTATAGGTTACAGCACTATGAGTAGTGGGGTTGTAGTAAGCTGGCGGCTGTGGTTCATATCACTCATACTCAGGTGGTGGAGTTGTTGGTTCAATCTCGAGGGTTGTCTGAAGGTACAGATTGTATTCTCCAGTCTCTTCATTGTAGTTGAAGTAATCAGGGGTGAATGCAGGTTGGTATTCATGCCAGTGATCATTGTCCCAATAAGTTTTGTATGTAGTTATGAACTGTTGTAAGTTCATCGGCAAGGTTGGCGGTGTGATCAGGGTTGGTAGAGATCCTTGGCTTGAGGTCATGTCAGCATCAGAGGGATCATTATCTTCTGCTTCATCTTCATCGAAGTTGATTATATTGTAGATATCCTTCATGGCGTATCCAACTTGGGGCATTTGCAGGATGTGATCGTCGGGGTACGAGAAGGTTCTGTCGGTAGTCTGAACATACTCGAGATACTTGTGGTTGAGTTCTTGTATCATGTCATCGATTTGCCTGTAGGACAGGGTAGCAACCATTTCGCTGGTAGTAACTCGGAGGCAGGGGATAAAGGTGCTGTACTCGTAGAAGAGTTCTTGGTGTTTGTGGGCGATGAGCTTCTAGTATTGAGACATCTGGGTAATGTCTGTATCATGGTGGTGTTCGACCATGTCTTCCAGGAGGCAGCTGATCTGGTAGTAGCTTGAGATTTGTCCGATCTGGTGGGCCTCGTTAAGCATGTTCAGAGCATTCCATCGGGCTTTCACGAAGTAGAGGGATACTAGGCTATGGATATTCATGAGGGGCAGAGGGAGTGTGGCTCAGTTGACAATGGCATTCCAAATGTCAGCGTGGATGCGGTTGTAGATCTTGGTGATCATGTTTGTGTATTTGGAAGTTGTGGTTGTTATTTGTTTTGGTTCTCTGTTTCGACACATCTCAGGGCTCAGTATATATGCATCTGTTCTTGATTGGTAAGATTCCGTTTGTGTGAACCTTGTGTTCCGTGACTTCGTATTGACTCAGCTTTGTGTGCTGTGACTTCTGTTTGACTCAGCTTCATGATTGCACAGGTGATTTCCAGATTTGTTCAGAGGTCGCGTGCGATTTCAGTGGCTTGTTAAGAGGGTGACGTATAATTTCTGTGGCTTAGAGGTTGTGCGCTTACAACTCTCCCCTTCTTAGCTTTTGATGTCCTCATCAGGGCCTTCTAACTTTGTTCTAGTATTGTTATACCATTTAAGAGGTCAAAAGTCTGGTAAAGTCCATTTTTTCAGAAAGTAGTATACTTGTAGTACAGTTGCCTAACACATTGGATTCATACGTTAAAGGGTCATGTGTTCAATGCCATGTGCCGGAAGTGATTCTGATATCATTCACTGCTAGAGAATTTCCTCTAAGGAATCTTCTTAAATGTCTATGCCTCGTTTCCCACCAGTGGTATAGGGAGAATAGGCTGGCTTTCAGTTTTGCTATTTTTTCCAGAGGATCAGTATTCTTTTGTTCTGTCTTGCTGAGTTCTTGATTAGGTTCATGATAATTATAGTATTCAGGAGGGTAATATGTTGTGTACTAATAGGTGCAGGAGTATTCAGTGTTCAGTTGTTCAAGGAATCGTATTCCTGAACTAAATCGGTAGCATTCTGGAGATTGGTCTTAGGTTCCCATATTGTATCATGGATCAGATAACTTTTCCATTTGATGAGGTACTCAGGGTGGTTCTTGTGGCCACGTTTGTTGAGAATTTGTTCAACTTCGTATTCTTCCTGGTCATTAATAATGACAGGTGCAGGTGGTTCTGTAGTTCGGTTCAGGAATAGTTCATCATCATTGTCATTGTAGCGCTTGAGACGTTGGACATTAAAGACTGGGTGAATCTTAATGGTGTCTGGTAGTGCCAATTTGTAGGAGATCAGAGAGACTTATGAAATAACTTCAAATGGTCCAATGAACTTGCTGTTCAGCTTTGTAGATGGTCTGTGCTTGAGGTTGTCAACTCGGTATCCTTGGATGTCTAATAGAACTTTTTCTCCAATATCAAAGGTTTCTTCTCGGCGATGTTGGTTAACATACTGTGACTGTTGTTCTTGAGCTCGTGATAAATTCTCAATTGCGATCTGGCTTAGATTACACATTCAGAGTAAGAATTCTTCAACAGCTTCGACTGTGGAGGGTTCTTCAGTAGTTCGGATGAGTGTCAGAGGAGTGTTTGGGTTTTGTCCAGTGTTGGCGAAGAATGGGGTTATTCTAAGAGAGGCTTGCTTGCTGTTGTTATAGGCAAACTCGACTGCAGTGAGGTGTTCATGTCAATCATCTTGTCTGTAGGAGACATAGTTTCTTAGCATTTGTTCCAGAGTTTGGTTCATTCTTTCAGTTTGGCCATCAGTTTCGAGGTAAAAGGCTGTAGATAGTGCAAGTTTTGTTCCAAGGTGCGCGTGGAGGGCTTTCCAAAAATGGCTGGTGAATTTTGGGTCTCAGTCACTAACAATGATCTTAGGAAGACCATGATAGCAGAAGATATTGTCAAACAAGAGTGTGGCTATGTCTGGTGCTGTTGCACTAGTAGTGATTGGTATAAAGTGAGCTTGTTTGCTGAGATAGTCTACAAAGACAACAATTGCATCTTTCCCATTCTTGGTTTGGAGTAGTTGTACAATGAAGTCCATAGAGACTTGTTCCTAATTAGTAGATGGTACTGGGATAGGGTGGAGTAAACCAGGTTTTGCTAGTGTTGAGGACTTGTTGTGTTGGCAGGCATCACAGGAAGTGATGTAGGTCTTTAGCTGATCTGCCATGCAGGGCCAATAGAAGTTTTGGGAGATAACTTCGTAGCATTTATCAAATCCTAAATGTCCAGCTGTAGGGGCATCATGATATTTGAATAGGATAGTCTTTCGGAGGTCTCAGTTGTTTGGAACATACAATCTGTCCTTGTAGTAGATAGCATTGTCCTTGAGTTGGTATTGATTGTATCGGGTATGCTTGTCAGCATCATCACTGTTCAGAATTTCTCAGAGTGCTTGAGCTTCTTTATCATCAGCACAGGCTGTGATAATTTGTTCCATGATGGAGTTTGTAACTAGGGTGAGAGTTTGGATGACTTCTTCAATAAGTGGTCTGGAGATTGCATCAGCAACAATGTTTTCCTTGCTAGGGCAGTACTGGATTTCGTAGTCAAAGTTGGTGAGAACTTTCATCCATCTGGCTTGCTTTCAAGAAAGGGTAGCCTGGGTCTTGATGTTGACTAATGACTTGTGGTCAGTCAATACAGTGAAGTGTGCTCCTTCTAGATATGGTCGCCATTTGATCAGAGTGTCTATGATGGCTAACATTTCCTTTTTGTAAGTTACATAGTTGATTTCGGCATTATTGAACTTGCGGGAGTGATAGGCCACAGGGTGTCCTTCTTGCATGAGTACTGCTCCAAGAGCTAGGTCAGAGGCATTGGTGGTAACTTCATATGGTAGGGCAGGATTTGCCGCTTGAAGTACTGGAGTGGTTATCAAAGCATCTTTCAATGCTTGAAAGGCTGTATCTTGTTCGGGTCTCCAATTTGCAAGATTGTTAAAGTCTTTCTCTTGTTTCATGGTCCAGAGTTGTTCTTCTTTCTTGCTGTGCTTGGTCATTTGGGTAAGGGCAGTAGCGATTTTGGTGAAGTTGGCAACAAATCATCTGTAATAGTTTGCCAATCTCAGGAATGACTGGAGGTCTTTCAGCTTCTTGGGTCTGGGCCAATCTTTGATTGTGGAGATTTTGCTAGGGTCCACTTTGATTCCATTTGGCGTGACAATGTGTCCAAGGAATTGGATTTCTTTCAGGAGAAATTCGCACTTGCTGAGTTTTGCGAAGAGTCTGTCCTCTCGGAGTTTCAGTAGTACTAGCTCAAGGTGTTTGAGATGTTCCTCCAGGGTTTTGCTGAAGACTAGAATATCATCAATGTAGACAACAACAAATTTGTCCAAGTATGGGTGCAGGATGGTATTCATCAGTGTCTGGAAGGTTGCAGGAGCATTAGTTAGGCCAAAGAGCATAACGAGGAATTCGAAATGTCCATAGCGGGTTCGGAAGGCTGTCTTGTAGATGTCTTCTTCTTTCATAGCAATTTGCCAGTAACCATTTCGTAGGTCAAAGGAGCTCATGAATTGTGGGTTGGTAAGCCTATCAAATATTTCATCGATTCTGGGTAGTGGGCAACAGTTCTTGATGGTCTGTTCGTTGAGGTCACGGTAATCAATACACATTTGCAGGTCTCCTCCTTTCTTGATAACAAAGAGGACTGGTACACCATAAGGTGATACACTGGGTCTGATGAATCCTTGTTCTAGGAGTTCGTCAATTTTCTTTTTGAGTGTATCAATTTCTCTCGGAGACATGTGGTAGATTGACTTGAAGGCTGGCTTAGCATCTGGAATAGTCTTGATGGCATGGTCCACTGCTCGTTTGGGAGGTAGGCCCTTTGGGAGTTTCTTTGGGAATATGTCTTGGAATTTCTGAAGTAGTGGTCTGATATGACTGTCAACTTTGGAAAAGTCTTCTTCAGAGTTCTCGGGTTCTCCTTTAGATGGATGGATGGAGATAGCAAAGAGAGGGCATTTCTTGGCCAATTTTTTGAGTTGTAGCTTGTTGATGTGGGTGATCTTTGGTCCAGGGTCACTAGAGTTGAGTGGGTCCTTTTCGCCTTGCAGTTTGAAGTTGTGGTATCCTTTCTTGATGGTCAGAGAATGGTTTACCCAATCAATCATAGGGTTCTCTTGTTTTAACCATGGAGTTCCAAGGATGATTTCATTGTCAGGGAGTGGTACAATTTGAAGGGTAACATGTACTCGATAGTCACCAATTCGGAAGGGTAGGTTGCGGACTTCCTTGCTAATGACATGTGAGGTTCCATCAGTTGTGGCAACTGCTTGAGTTTGTTGTACCAGAGAGGTGAAGACCTTGAGTCTGTTGGCTGTTTCTTCATTGATGAAGTTACCTGAGGCACCACTGTCTATCATGATCTTGACAGGTGCTCGGTTGACAAAAGCTTTAAGTGTAAGTAGTTTGTCTGATCCAATGGTAGTGATTTCAGTTATATGTAGGAGCTTTCCTTCTGTTGGTTCTTCTTTGAGCCAGTTTGTTGATACAAGAGAAGCAATCATCAATCATTCGGGAAGAGTACATTCCAATGCCATGGGGACATCGGCCACTTGGTACATATCCATCTTCGATTTTCTTGTAGAATTATTCTTCTTTGTTCATGGTAGGTTGGACTGGGGCCTTATTTGATGAGCTAAATCCTTTGGATCCTCTGATGGTGGGCAGTAGTTCCGGGACTTCCTTGACTGTCAGAGTTGACTCAATTTTTTTGAATAGGATTTGGGCAATACAGAATCCAATGGGAATCTTGAAGGGTGTCCAACTGTGGTTTCAGATGAGGACAATAATTTCACCTGTGTAATCTTTATCAATGACTCCTCCTTCTACTGAGAGTCCTTTCAATGCTAGGCTGCTGTGACAGCATATTCTTCCAACATGTCCTTCAGGAATTTGGATGCTGATTCCTGTGTAGACTTGTTTGACTTCTCAGTTGGAGACTGTAGCTTCTTTGGCTGCATACAGATCATATCTAGCTGCTTTTTGACTTCCTTTGGTTGGGGTCTTAGCAGTTTGTCTTAACTTGACAAAGTCTAGTGTTCTGGTGGTCAGATTGTTGAGGTGGTGCAGAGTGGTAACAGTTGCTCGTATTGCTGTTCGGGGTTTTCGGTTAGGGCAGGCACTGGCCATATGTCCTGTCTTTTGGCAATAGAAGCATGCTCTGCTTCTTCTAAGTTCATTCCTTTCACCTTCAGTGAGTTTCTTGAAGATACTCGGCTGGGTGGGTTCATGATTTCTGGGTATCCATGAAGTGGATGTTGAGGGAGCTCAGGATGCTTCATGCTTGGGTTCTTCTTTCTTGGTTCAAGTTTTTTCCTTGTTGTTGAATTGTCTTCGGGGCAGAATGGGTCCAGCTGTTAGGATCCGCTTGACCATAGTCTTGATCCTTGCCAGGCACCATTGTTGGTGGTTACAACTAACCGGGCGTCCTTGTTCTCGGATTTTTCTAGTAAGCCATTCTGGCAAGGCATCGAATAAATGGTCTGCTCTTGTACCATTTTGTGCTTCATCATTGGCAATATATCCTAGGCCAACAGTGTTCAGGAGTGACTCAAGTTTTGTACAGAAGGTTTCGAATTCCTCTTTGCCATGTATATCGAATTTGAGGTTGCAGAGTTTTACTCGAGATTCAGTGATCATGGTTTTGCTGCGATATTGAGCAATCATGAGTTGTTTAAGTCCAGGGGCTGCAGGATGGTCTCCATATCCTGGGGTATTATTTGCTGTATTCTGAGCAACTACTGCAGGTTGGGTGTCCCATGTGAGGGGTTTTTTGAGAAGGGTTCGCCACCATTCTTCGGCAGGTCCTCGGAAGAATGTAATAACTCGGCGGACATAGGCTGTAGTGGTAGCAAAGAGTTGTTCCAAAGTGTGGTCTTGATTATTTGTCAGAATGCGGTTAGTGACTCGTTCATTGGTCCATTGATTGGCTTCAAAGTTGGTGTCAACTACACTAATGAAGCTTTGGACTTCTTGTGCAGTACCATTGAAGGTAGGTAGACTCAGATTTTTTATAGGTCGGGTCTATTCAGCTAAGGCAGTAATGGTTGCTGCCATTATGGCTACCTGGGCTATAAGGTCTAGAATCTGTTGGTTTGCTATATTGTTTACTAGAGGCGGTTGAACTACTGGTAGTGGTGTTACTGGTACTACTTGAGATACTGGTGCAGAGTGTGATGGAGTTCTTTGAGTCTGTGTAAGTTGCTGGAGTAATAGTTGTGGGTCTGGAGTAAGGGCTTGATAGATGGCTGTCTATTGCTGTATAGGTGTATTCTGTCCTGATGGAGGTATGTCTCCTTCAGTGGTATATCCGGGATCAAATTCACTGAGATACTCCTCCTCCTCTTGGGTTTGGTCTCCGTGTACTTGGGTTTGCTTGGCGTCAAAGTAGACAGAATCAGTTGTATATCTGATTTCAGATGGACTTAATTCAAAGTCAAGTTCTGGTTTGGTATTAGTTTCGGATTCAGGTAGGGCTGTAGCAGGGCCTGCTTCAGGTTCGGGATCAGGTAGTTGATGAAGAGTTTCTCTTGCTTCTTCCTTAAGAATATGGCGGGCCTTGCTGTTCTGGAATCGGTAGTATAATGCAGTCTTGGTTCTGGTTCAGTGAAAGTCAGTAGAGTTGAGCCACTTGGCTACAGAGGCTTGGGCTTCGTGAGGAACTAAGGCTAGAAAGACTACTACTGGTTGTCCTAGGTTGCTCGGATTTGTGGAGCTGACAAAACTCTTGTTGAGGAGAGTAAAGAAGGCTTCTATAAGACCTTCTTCATCTTGACTTGCTGGGTGTAGTGCAAGGAGTTCGGTGAATAGGGTTTCACCTATTTGCTGGTTTAATCAGAGTACTTCTTTCTTTGAATGAAGTTTATCCCACTTGTTGCAGGTGTGGAGATCAAATTGTCCTTATACATTAGGTTCAATTCTCTCCAGATTGTCAGATGGTTCACGATAAATTCCAGGTCAGAGGTTGGGCTTTATACTAACTTGTAGGAATTCACAGAAGGGTTTGTAGCAGGGTGAGGAAGCATCTTGAAGCGGAATGGATTGTAAACCACTGCTACCAAGTTGTAAGAGGGTTGCTTTTTAGAGTAACTGTTATGTAGTTCTGGAAGGGTTTTCTGGAAGTTCTGGATATTCTGGAAGACCGTTTTCTTATGGTCAAGATCAATTTCATATAGAGTACGTCCTCTATACTTATTGATTTCTAGATCGGGTTGATGTCTCAATCAAAGTCCTTTTTTGGACTAGTTCTGGATGTTCAGGATTTTCCATATTTCAGGAAGTTCAAGAAACTAAGACCAGCTTAGTTGAATTGGCGTATCGCTGCAGACAATACCCAATTAGGAAATTTCGTGATGGGGTTAGGAGTGGGACCTAACAGGGAGCAGAGTTACTTAAGAGTGGTTTGTGGGTTATTAAATAGGTTTATTCGCTATTCATGATATTGCTATACTAGGAGTAGTTGTGTGAAGGGATATTGTGGGGAAGTGCTCAGAAGTTGTATTCAGGTTGTTCAGATCTGAGATTCTGAGGTCTGGGGGAGGGGGTATTTATACTAGTGAGGGGCTATCTGGGCTATGCTAGATATAGATGTAGCACTAAGTGCTTTACTAAGTCGGAATGCAGTCATGTAGTACAAGTATGATCTGACATGTCAAGAGATCGTCTGACTGCTGAGTCAGTTCACAGTCCCGTCGTACAAGGCTAATCTAACTATACTATGACTGCTAATCTATTTATAAGTTTACACACTGTCTGGGTAGTCTTTGATGACATCACCATCGATTGCATCATCTCTGAAGAAGTAGTCATCTAGGAAGAGTGGTTCGTGGATTACTTCTCCTTGTTGGCTGAGGTAATAATATATTGGGACTTCATCTCCATCCCACAAGATAGCATCATCTGTCTCGTATGCTGGATAAGGTGTTGGTGGGCAAAGGAGGGGTGTATTGTCTTCACTTTCATCAAATTCGCTGTCTGTATATCTTCTATAGGTTACAGCACTATGAGTAGTAGGGTTGTAGTAAGCTGGTGGCTGTGGTTCATGTTGCTCATACTCAGGTGGTGGAGTTGTTGGTTCAATCTCGAGGGTTGTCTGAAGGTACAGGTTGTGTTCTCTAGTCTCTTCGTTGTAGTTGAAGTAATCAGGGGTGAATACAGGTTGGTATTTGTGCCAGTGATCATTATCCCAATAAGTTTCGTATATGGTTATGAACTGTTGTAAGTTCATTGGCAAGGTTGGCGGTGTGATCAGGGTTGGTAGAGATCCTTGGCTTGAGGTCATGTCAGTATCAGAGGGATCATTATCTTCTGCTTCGTCTTCATCGAAGTTGATTATATCGTAGACATCCTTCATGGCATATCCAACTTGGGGCATTTGCAGGATGTAGTTGTCGGGGTGCGGGAAGGTTCTGTCAGTAGTCTGAACATACTCGAGATACTTGTGGTTGAGTTCTTGTATCATGTCATCGATTTGCCCATAGGACAGGGTAGCAACCATTTCACTGGTAGTAACTCGGAGGTGGGGGATAAAGGTGCTATACTCATAGAAGAGTTCTCGGTGTTTGCGGGCGATGAGCTTCTGGTGTTGAGACATCTGGGTAATGTCTGTATCATGGTGGTGTTCGACCATGTCTTCCAGGAGGCAGCCAATCTGGTAGTAGCTTGAGATTTGTCCGATCTGGTGGGCCTTGTTAAGCATGTTCAGGGTGTTCCATCGGGCTTCCATGAAGTAGAGGAGTGCTAGGCTATGGATATTCATGAGAGGCAGAGGGGGTGTGGCTCGGTTGACAATGGCATTCCAAATGTCAGCGCAGATGTAGTTGTAGATCTCAGTGGTCATATTTGTGTGTTTGGAAGTTGTGGTTATTATTTGTTTTGGTTCTCTGTTTCGACACATCTCAGGGCTCAGTATATATGCATCTGTTCTTGATTGGTAAGATTCCGTTTGTATGAACCTTGTGTTCCGTGACTTCGTATTGACTCAGCTTTGTGTGCTGTGACTTCTGTTTGACTCAGCTTTGTGATTGTACAGGTGATTTCCAGATTTGTTCAGAGGTTGTGTGCGATTTCAGTGGCTTGTTAAGAGGGTGACGTATAATTTCTGTGGCTTGGAGGTTGTGCACTTACAAAGTGTCTTGCCAGGCTTGTAGATAATTGTTGGGTTGAAGGTTTGAAGCTTGAGGCTCTACTTGGCTTATAGATATAACTAGTACTCCTAAATGAATCAAATCAATTCAAATCAAATTGAATTGAGGGTCATTCAAATCAAATTGAATTGGGTATTTTTCAATTCAAATTGAGTTTGAATCAAATCAAATTCAAATCGAATTGAGGGTCCAATTCAAAATCTATTTTTAGAAATATAATAACTCAACGAATATATGTCCAAATTCAATAATCTTTAGCTTATTAGATTCCCCTATATAAGAGGAATCTAACAATCTAAAGATTATTGAATTTGGATGTATATTCATTGAGTTATTTTATTTAATTTCTAAAAATAGAGTTTGAATCAGACCTTGAATTGAATTGGACCTCAATTCGAATTAATTCAAATCAAATTGGGCCTCAATTTGATTCAAAGTTTTTGAATCAAATTGAATTTGGGTTCAATTCAATTCAATTCAATTCATTGGGAGCACTAGATATGACAGAATAGATTGAGTATTGATATACTTGAGAGATTGATGATTAGTAATGATATCAAACTCAATACCTTCTATATAGCATTACTAGTAGTCTAGTGTATATATTATTACCAGTAGTTTCTTCTTGTGAGTTGCTAGCTTTTATTCAGCTAGGACTAACTTATGAGACTCAAAAGTAATAGAATGATGTCTTTTGTCATCATCTTATGACAGAATTGCTCTAATAGCAAAATTTAACATTTCAGTAGTGACTGTAAATTTTAGGCCTTAATCTGCATTACATAGGACTGGAGTATAGGTCAGGTGATTCTTGAGTTCTTGAAAGGCTTGTTGACAGAAAAGGTCCTAGGGTGCATAGTGGTCTAAGTGCAGGGTCTTTCTCATGAGGTTAGTCAGTGGCTTGGGAATGCCAGAGAAGTTTCTGACAAAGTAGTAGTAGTAACTGGCTAGACCAAGGAAGGATTGGAGTTCTGTGAGATTTGATGAAATGGACTATTCTTCAATTACTTCTATCTTGTATGGGTCTACTTGAATTTCTTGTGCAGAGACAATATGACCAAGGTATTCAACTTATTCATTAAAGAATTCACACTTCTTGAGCTTAGCATAAAGCTTGTATTTTCACAAGATCTCTGGGACTATTTAAATATGTTTAAGGTATTCTTCTTTAGTTGTGCTAAAGATCAGAATATCATCAAGATATACCAACAGGAAAATAAATAGTTAGTCCTTGAATATCTTGTTTATTAGGGTCTAAAATGTAGCAGATGCATTGGTGAGACCAAATGCTAAGACCAGGAATTTGTAGAGTCCAAAGGGGATCATGAATGCAGTCTTGGGAATATCTTTTAGCTTGATTTGAATCTGGTGATATCCTGACATGAGGTCTAACTTGGTGAAGTACTTGGCATTCTTGAGAGTATCAAAGATTTGATCAATCAAGAGTAGTAGATAGCAGTTCTTGACAGTGAGTTTGTTGAGTGTACAGTAGTCTATGCACATTTGCAGGGTACCATCCTTCTTCTTGATGAATAAGACTGATGAGCCATAAGGAGATTTGCTTGGCTGAATGGCTCCTCATATAAGTAGTTCTTCTAGTTCTTCCTTGACTGCTTTAATTTTAAGTAGTGATATACAGTATATATATTTCTTAGATAGTACAGCTCCTGGAGTCAGTTTGATTTCATGATCAAATTCTCGTATAAGTGGTAGACCAGATAGCTTATCTGGAAAGACATCTTTGAATTCTTCTAGCAGTAACTTGATACTTTTATTGACTGATAGTCTCTTGTCTTGTTTCTTGGGATAGACTATTATAATAAAGGTATACATTGCCTTCTTGAGTGCTCTCTTATACTATATAGCTGACAGTATTGTGATCTGGGTCTTGCTCATGGTCTTGTCTGTTTTGATAGTAATATTGGCTCCATCTTAAAGTAGGGTGACTCCATTCTTACACCAATCGATGTCTGGGTTGTGTTTTATAAGCCAGGGTTTTTCTAAGATCAGGTCATAATCTCCTAGTGGTATAACCTCAAAGTCTACTTGTTCTCAATATTTCTGGATCTTGATGGGTAGTTTGGCAGTAATTAACTTGATAGGGTGCAGAGTACCATCTACAGTGACTATACTATTGTTCTTGGGTACAGACTTGGTAAGGATCTTGAGGCTTTCAATGAGATTCTGATTGATGAAGTTCTCTACAGCTCCACTGTCTATAAGTATATACTTGAACTTTTTTTCCTTTAACTAGGCCTTTGAAAATGAGCATAGCTTGAGCTTAATTTTCACTAAAACTTGCTGCTTGATCAGTACTGCCAAAATCTTTTTGATCTTGTTTGGTCTCAGAGAGTTCTTGGACTTCTATAATCTTGAGTTGACTGGCTTTTTCTAGAATCATTTGCATGACTCAGTCTCCTTCCTTAACTATGTAGTCTTGATTCTTCTGGTTGATAAGTAGAACTTGAACTTGTCCTTGAAAGTTCAGGTCAATGACACCAGTGCCTACATCTAAACAATGTTTGACACTGAGTCCTGATCACAGTACAATTCAGGCATAATGTCCTTCAGGATATTGAACTGCAATTCTAGTAGGTACCAGAGTTCAGCTCTTGGCTAGAATAGTGACTTGTTTGACTGAGTATAGGTCAAGACTAATGACTCCTTCTGTTTGATATTGAGGGGTCTGGGCCCTCAGATGAAGCTTCTTGACCTTGAGCTCAGGTTGACTGGTAGTGGGGTTGACAGATGTGTCCTTGGACAATACAGTGACTGGTCTTGAGGGTTCACTAGTCTTCTTAGGACATTTGGTTGCAATATATCCTATTTGATGATAGAAAAAACAGACTCCAGATTTCTTCAGGTGGTCCTTTTCTTCAGGGGTGAGCTTAGTGTTCTTTTTGTTTATAGTGTTTAAGTCTATTGGTACTGGGCCAACTGTCCTTGGTTAGTTCTTGTAGTGGTTCTCAAAGTGGTTCTTCTTGTGGTATTCTGGTTCAAAGCAGTTGTCAAAGGTGATGACATCAAACCTATCAGCAATTCTCATGGCTTCATTAAGATTTTTGGGCTCTTCTAGCTTAACCTTGACTTGTGTGTTTCTCTTCAGGCCTCAGACATAGCAGTCTATCTTTTTGTCCTCAGATATTGCTGGTAGCTTGAGTAGGATTGACAAAAATTATATATTGTAGCTTTGCATAGACTTGAGTTGCTTGATATTCACTAGCTTATCTCTGGCTAGTTTGATAGCTTTAGTAGACTTGAACTGCTTATGAAGGGCTCTCTTGAAGGCTTCCCAGTCTCTGATTTGTGTATATAAGTATACAGAGGTAACTATGATATAATTATACTACCAAATAGCTGCATTTCCTCAGAGGAGTGTGGTGGAAAATTAGACTTGCATGTCTTCTTCTATTCTTGTAAGCTTGAAGTATTGGTCCAACTGAAAGGTCCATGCATCTGTAGATAGTCCTCCTCAATGACTGTTGAAGGTATAGTGACAGTCAAAAGTGTACCAATGTTCAGTTTTTATTAATATTTAATTATATTATAATCTCAATATAAAATATTTTAAATCAGAATTTTAACCATTAATAGACTAGTGTCTGAGCTTTTGAATAGTATATATTTTATTTTATTTGGATGATTATGGATATTAATATAACCATTTTAAGTTAAATTATCCATTGGTACACTTTTGACCCTTTTCAGTATA
>RBNI01003262.1:0-16293 GCA_003990745.1 Jimgerdemannia flammicorona
TCAAGGATCAGCTGTACATCTTTGTACTGGTATACATTGATGATATCCTGATCTTCAGTAGCACTGAAGAAGAACACCTCAAGCACATCAAACAAGTCCTCAAGATCCTTCGCAAGAACAAGCTCTACACAAAGCTCAAGAAATGTGAATTTTTCAAGGATTAAGTTGAATACCTTGGATACATTGTATCAGCCAAAGGAATTCAAGTAGACCCAAGGAAAATACAAGCCATTGAACAGTGGCCTGTACCAGCAAACCTCACTGAACTCAGGTCCTTCCTTGGTCTGGCTGGATACTACCGTCGATTTGTCAAGAACTTTTCTGGCATTGCAGAATCTTTGACAAACCTCCTGCAAAAGGAACCCAACTCTGACCTCTATGTCCCCTATATCTGGGATACTTTCTGTCAATAAGCTTTTCAAGAACTCAAGAACCACCTGACCCATGCATCTGTCCTTAGAAACATGGATCCAAACTTAAAGTTCACGGTCACTACAGATGCATCTAATTTTGCCATTGGTGCAGTCATTTCTCAAGATGATGGTCAAGGACACCAACCTATTGCCTTTGAATCAAGAAAATTGTCCCCAGTGGAACAAAAGCTAGCTACTCATGAAAAGGAACTCCTGGCAATCATGCATGCCCTCAAGACCTGGCGACACTATCTAGAAGGAGTTGAGTTTGACGTGATCACTGATCGCAGGTCCCTTCAGTACATCAACACTCAACCAACCCTTTCTTGCCAACAAGCCAAGTGGAGCCAATTACTTCAGACCTTTACCCCAAACATCATCTATAAACCCGGCAAAACTCTAGTTGTACCAGATGCACTGTCAAGAAGACCTGACCTTGCTGCAATCTTACAAGTCACTGTGGCACCTGAATTCCTCAATCAGATCAAGAAGGCTTATGAACAAGACCCTCTGGTTCTACAAAGGAACACCAAGGAATTCAAGGAAAAGTACACCATCAAGGACAACCTTGTGTACTATCAAGACAAAGTATATATTCCTGCCAACCCTGAACTACGGTACAAGATCCTTCATGAACATCATGACTCCCCACTAGCTGGTCACCTTGGAATAGAGAAGACCATCAAGAATATCCAACGAGACTACTACTGGCCAAACATGCTCAAGAAAATCAAGGAGTATGTCCAAAGCTGTGATCTCTGCCAAAGAAACAAGTCAAGTAACCAAGCACCTGCCGGTCTTCTACAACCCTTGTCAATTCTGACCAAGAAGTTTGAACAAGTCACAATGGACTTCATTGTATAACTTCCACAAACCAAAACAGGCTATGATGCTATTGTTATATTTGTGGACCATCTCACCAAGATTACAATCGCCGAGCCAACTACAACCAATACCACTGCCCCAGAAATTGCAAGAATCTTCTTCAAGACTGTCTTCCACCATTATGGACTTCCCTGAGTAATTATCAGTGACCGTGACCCCAAGTTCACAAGTCACTTCTGGCAAGCACTCTTCAAGACCCTTGGAACCCAAATTGCTATGTCCACTGCCTTTCATCCTCAAACTGATGGACAGACCGAGTGAATGAACAGAACACTTGAACAAATGCTCAGAAACTATGTGTCTTATGAGCAAGATGATTGGGACCACTATCTGACCTATGCCGAGTTCGCCTACAACAATGCCAACCAATCATCAACTGGCCTTTCCCCATTCCAGCTACTTCACGGTCAAAATCCTGAGACCTCTATAAGTCTAGTTCAATTCCAGCAATCCAGTCACACTCAAGTCCCCACAGCCCAGAACCTTATCGACAAAATGGATTCCCTTCTCAAGATCGCCACTACAAACCTGCAAAAGGCTCAGCAATATCAAGCTAAGTATACAGACAAGAAGCGGCGAGATGTCATATACAATATTGGTGATATGGTTCTACTCAAAGCCGACAATATCAAGGTTCAATCTCAAGTCAACCGCCAGTCAGCCAAATTCCAGCCCAAGTATCTTGGATCCTTCAAAATCACTGAGCAAGTCTCTATCTGGTCTTATCGTCTCAACTTGCCAACAACCATGCGTATACACCCTGTATTCCATGTGTCACAACTCAAGGCCTGGAATCAGTCACCCCCATACCCTGGCCAAATTCTGACACCATCAGCACCAGTCATAGTTGAAGACCACATTGAGTATGAAGTCGAGAAAATCTTAGACAAGTGAGTCTGATACCATCGCACAGAATACCTAGTTAAGTGGATGGGTTACCCTGAGTATGACACTACTTGGGAACCTGCCATCAATCTCAAGAACTCTCAAGACTGCATCCAAGAGTTTGAGCAAAAAGGAACTCATTGACTGCCCATGAGGTTCTCTCCTTGGATAGTAGATGACCTACTATGCTGATTAGGCACATTATGCATCAGGGCTCTCTAAGGGATATAGCATCAGAAATAAGAGATACAGGAGAACCCTATAAATCCTGCAACCAATGAGGTTTGAACCAGTTCTCATCCGATCAAGATGATACTTTGGCCCTCACCTTATATAAGGATGGCCAATCCTTGCCAATGAGTCGATATATTTAATTTGAGGATTCTTTTAGTCTTATTATTTATTATGTGTAACTTTGAGAATTCAATGAGGACATTGATTCTTAAGGAGGGGGAGATGTAACATTTTAGCATAGTTTATTTCTTTTCTCTGTCTTTCTTGAATATTCTATAACTTTCCGGTACTTTCCGCGTACTTAGAAATCCCCTTCTTGGTGCTGAGCATTAACTAGTACTTATTTAGTTAGTCACTGAATGTTCTGGAAACTTGTAGAACTTTATTTGTCATCATTTGTCATCTTTGTCGAGAACTTTCCTCTTGGCATTTTCCTTTGATTTCTCAGATCCTTCCGGATCCTTCTTTCAGATCTTGTATAAATATCTCCTTTGTTCTTATGAATAAAGCTTTAGAATATTTTCTCTCAGAAATCCTTCGAGAACACTTGAACCCTTAGTATCTCTTTGAGCTACTTAGGATTACCAGAACTAGTTGCTTCCTCATTTAGAAACTAGAACCATTACAAACTGGCCCAACTTGAGCTCAAGACCCTCAAGGATAAATTGACCAAACTACTGGCCCAAGGATACATTGAATCCAGCTGCTCTCCATTTGGAGCCCCCATTCTATTTGTCAAGAAGAAAGATGGCTCTCTGCGAATGTGTATTGACTACAGAGCCCTCAACAAGATCACCATCAAGAACCAGTATGCCTTGCTCAGGATTGATGAGTTGCTACACTAAATCTTCAAGGCCAAGACCTTTTCTCTACTAGATTTGTGAAATGGCTACCACCAGATTCTCATTGATGAGAAAGACATTGAAAAGACAGCTTTCTGAACATGGTTTGGACACTACCAGTTCCGAGTCATGCCTTTTGGATTGACCAATGCACTAGCAACATTCCAGTATCTGATGAATGACATCTTTGGACCACTCCTCAACATCTGTGTCCTTATGTATATTGATGATATACTAATCTACAGCAAGACAGTAGAGTTACACTACACCCACCTCAGACAAGTACTGACCCTCCTGCGAGAACACCAGCTCTATGCCAAGATAAGCAAGTGTAAATTCTATCAAGACCAGATCGAGTACTTAGGACACATCATCTCTGCTGAAGATATCAATGTGGACCCCCGAAAGGTATCAGCCCTCAAGGATATCCCTATCCCTACTACCCTCAAGCTACTCCAGTGCTTTCTGGATATTGCCGGTTATTACCGAAGGTTTATCCAAGGATACTCTGCTATTGCAGCCCCACTGACCAGCCTGGCCTGCAAAGGAGTGAACATCAAAGCTGAATGGACCCCCGAATACACCCTGGCTATGGACCACCTCAAGAGACTCCTTACTGAGGCCCCAGTGCTGATTGTACCTGACCCTACCAGACCATTCACCCTGACCACAGATGCCTCTGATATTGCTATTAGAGCAGTACTCAGCCAAGAAGACTGCCCAGTAGCCTACCTTTCCCAGAAGCTCAAGCCAGCTGAGACTCGGTATACCACCCATGAGAAGGAACTCCTGGCTATTGTCACTGCACTCCAGGAATGGTGCCATTTCCTCCTAGGACAGCTATTTGTGGCCTACACTGATCACCATGCACTGCAGTATATTCACACACAGCCTATGCTGACCCACAGACAAGCCTGCTAGATGGAAATCATTGCCAACTTTGATATGGAAATCAAGTATATCCCAGGCAAAACCAACTGTGTGGCTGATGGCTTCTCCAGATACATGGAAGATGAACTTGTCTTCATGGTTGAAGTAATTGAAGACCTTATCCAAATGATCAAGGATGGCTACCAGCAAGACAGCCCCCTGATAAATTTCCTTCAATTCTGCCAAGACCCAGAGACTGAGGTCTCAGAACCCATAAGGCAAATGGCCAAGAGATTCACCTACTGTGATGGACTTATCTACAGAGACTATGATAGAGTGGTTGTACCCAACAATGATACTCTGTGACTCAAGATCATGCAGGAACTCCATGATACTCCTGCAGCAGGACACTTTGGTTTCGAAAAGACCTACAATCTTCTCTCCAGAGAGTTCTATTGGCCAAAGATGACCAAGGATATCAATGACTTTGTGGCCTCATATGAGATATGCCAAAGGTTTAAAAGTGGTAACAAGCTACTAGCAGGACTTCTGCAACCCTTACCTATTCCGAGTCATAACTGGGACCAGATTGCAATGGACTTCATTGTCCAACTCTCCAACACCAAGGCAGGATGGGATGCCATAGTGGTATTTGTGGACCACCTAAGTAAACAAGCCTATTTTGCACCCACCAAGACTACCGCTACAGCACCAGAAATTGCTGAGATCTTTCTCAACCAAGTATTCAGGCTACATGGCATGCCTAGCACTATTGTATCTGACCAAGATGCCAAGTTCACAAGTAACTTCTGGAAGGCATTCTTCTCCCTCCATAGAACTAAGCTGAAGTTCTCTACTGCCTACCACCCTCAGACTGACAGTCAAACCGAGTGAATCAACAGGACTCTCAAACAGATGCTTAGCATCTTCTACTGTTACAAGCAAAATGATTGGGACAAGTACCTAGCCCATGCCAAGTTTGCCTACAATAACAGTCAGCAAACCTCCACAAAGAAGACTCCATTTTTCCTGAACCATGGTCAACACCCAAGGACCCCAAGTACCACTGCGAAATCAGTAGTCCCAGCAGCCCAAGATCTGGCCGAGATCATTTCTGATCTTACCCAAATGACAAGAGATACTCTCATAGAAGTACAAGACTATCAGACCAAGTATGTGAACTTGAAGTGAAGAGAAGCCTCCTATAATATCGGTGACATAGTCATGCTTAGAACAGACCATCTCTACCCAGACACCCTAGCACAACAACCAGCCAAGAAACTCCATGCTAGAAGAATTGAACCATACAAGATTGTGGAAAAAATCAGCAAAGTCAACTACAAGTTGCAGCTTCCCCACAATATCCAAGTACACCCAGTATTCCATATCAGCCAATTGGTGGACTACCATGAAAACCCATTCCCTGAGTGTACAGTTCCACCACCACCCCCAATTAGGATCAATGATCATGAGGAATTCGAAATTGAGGAAGTACTTGACCACAAGGTCCGCAAATACCCCAAAACAGTCAAGCACCTTTTTCTGATCAAGTGGAAGGGTTACCCCACCCATGACACCACCTGGGAAAAAGAAGAAGTCCTGAAGAATATACGCGAAGCCCTTCAGGACTATATGGAAACACTCACTCCCCAGCAAAGGAAGGAACTACAGATCTAAGTATTGGAGCGCATAGTGAGCAGAAGGATACTATATATTTTATCCAGAAATATATAATACCAAACATTGTGAAAAAAAAAGGAATACTATGGATAACCAACAAGAAGATCCCCGAGCAAAAGAACAATCTAGTACAGCATAGCAAAACACATTTGAACAACTCCATTTCACGCCATCTGTGTCATCTCCACTGGATGATGATGGATGCTTCATATAGAACTTAGGAAAGCTGACAACATTGAAACCAGTCTAAGTCTATCCACGTGACAGATATTGTTACTAGGAATTGCCTCAGATTACAAGAAAAGTCTATTTCCGAGAGGTTCGAACCCCCAGCCGTGACAATGAGAGCCCTTGCCCTAGACAAGGATGGCCAGTCCTCGCAAATGCACCAACCAGACAAAAAAAAAGTAGACCAAGACCTGTTAACTCTGTGTAACCACAACTACAAGTAAGGAGAGCTTTGAAATCAGAATTTTCTCATATAACCAGCACATGCCCCGCTTACAGCAATAGGTCATACATTTTGCCAAAAAAGCATGACCACAGGAAGGTCACATCAGATGGGTGAATAAGTATAAATACTCTAGGCAAGAATATCTCGCAACTCTCATCCCCCTCTCCTCACAAAGAAAAGATAAGACAAGAATGCCCGCCACCTGCCACCAAACTGCTCGCCATAGCCAGCCCCTCCCAAGCCAGGTTGACTGCCTCTTTGGACACATCCAGGTCACTATCCAGAGAAGGAACTGCCACTCAGAAGCCCTTAACCTCTCCAGCCCAGACCTAGAACAGTATGTCCTTGACTGCCATGAACTTATCGAAAGGACCTATCTTGCTACCAGCCACCTAGAAATCTGGCATGAATATGAAATCGGTCACCAGCTCCTCCAACATACAAATGGCCTACCCACAGACCAGGTCTCTGACTGGACTCACCTAGACAGATATGAGCAAAGACTTGCCAAGAAGGTCTATCAAATTATGTGCCATGTCCCCTTCATGATCCCCAACCTCAACTACATACAACTAAAGGACTTCCAGAACCTCTCTTTCCCAGAGGTTGATGCCCTAGAAGTCAAGGTCATCCAAGAGGCCAACTCCTGAATCGCCCTCAAGTCTACTGACATCGAGCCTCACTGGAGCCCCCTCCTGAATGACAACCCTGACCAATGGCTCCAAGGCCTCTCTGACCTCTTTGAAGGACCGCCTATCTAAATGGATATTCCCAGGCATAAGGACCAAGAACTCTACTTAGATGGCCCCAACTGCATCAGATGGAGAACCCCTACACCAGCACCTATCCCAATGCAAGAACCATTTGCAGACCTCATTGACTTCTCCATCCTGGACAGCGAGCCACCAGTAACCACCCCCCCTACCCCTGAAGAAGATAGTAACAACCCTGAGGAGGATTCTTCACCTTTCTCTCTCCTGGTTCTCAATTTCTCAATCAACGAGGACGTTGATTTCTAAGGGGGGAAGGATGTAATAGAGCGAACAGATGGGATGGGATGAACGACGAGCAATCACATGACCAGCAATGACGTCATCATATGATTGAGCACAGCATATGAATAACGAGTGATGAATGAATGAACAATGCAAACAAACAATGCAGAAAATGATATTTAGCTTACCCCTGATAAACGGCGCTACAGCAATAGTTGCCACAGCTGCTGATCATTGCCTAGTAATTGAGATCCTGATCACAAAGATATTCTTTACCAAAAACCACCTGACAAAGGTCGTGATCACAAACCTCATTATAGTTACCAAATTAGTCACTCATACTTAGTCAGAAATTGCGGACCAACTTGTATAAATACCCCCCAGTTTCTATCTGAAATAAAGCAGTTTTAGTTCAGTCCTTGATACAAGAATCAAGTCTCCCCCCCACACACACACATTCCCCTGAGTCTTAGTAATGACATCTAAGTGACTCTAGTGTTTCTGACTAAACTCCAGAAGCCTAGCTAACTTCTGCCAGAACTGAGACCGGTATATAAATCCCCAAAGACTTAAGTAAACCTATTGAACCTGAATTCCAAGGTGAATTCAGTCTGTGCATAGCAAGGAACAAGACCCTTGAATTAGGGCACAAGAGAAAGACCTTTGAAAGATAAGGCACTGCTGCTACAACTATATAAAGTGAGCGCTTCTTCAACTGAAGGCTTCTTGGTACACATTGTGTACTAAGTCCCTAAGTAATAGTCCACTTCTCTAATTATCCAAAGGATAAGAGAGGGATAGAAGTGAGAGTTATTACAGATCTCCTGCCAGAGGTCATGAGATCAGCAAATTTTTCAGAACTGGACTAATGAATAAGGATATTTAAGAAGATCTTATTTAGGAGGAAGATGTAATAGTGATCTCAGAATGATGATATCAGCATAAGAGACAGCAATTCCTTATAAGCCACCAGATCAAAGTATAAGAAGATCATATAGCATGACTCACCCAGACTACAAGATGAGCAATGATGACCAACTGTGAGTCATTGTGACCACAGTATAGACATCTTGAGGAATATAAAAGAAGAATCAAGGAACCACAGTAGTAGCAACTTAACATGACCCACTAATTCCAAAATAGCTCAAAGACTTACTATAAATAAAATGCCTGCTGCTCACCAAACCTCAAGGTCAAGGAATTACTAAGGTACCTCAGTTGAAGAAAGGATATTCTAAGACATCAGAAGAGCCATAAGGACCCACACAAAAAGGACTCCTAGTCTTAACCTGGATACTGGAGATCCTTATCACTTTATTCTCTACTGCTATAAAATAGAAACAAGAATCACCATTGCTAGCAAATGCCTCTAAATATGACAGAAGTACAAAATAGGAAACCTTCTCTACTGAGAGTTCTCACAGGCCAGCTCTCAAGAGTTACAAGATGCTACTCCTATGGATATATATGAAGTAAGGATAGCTAAGAAGATTCATCAGATCTTCAGACATACATCATGGTCAATCTCCAACTTAGAGTATATTAGAGTCTCAGATTTCAGAGATCTATCAACCTGCCATATCAATGCACTAGAAGTCAGGATGGCTACAGAAGCCCAGTCCACTATCACTCTCAATAGTGATGAAGTAGAAGACTTCTGGTATCCCATCCTCCAGGACAACCTAGATCAATTCCTACAAGGATTGATCTCAGTATTCCAAGGCCCAAGCATCCAGATTAGACCTTCCTAAGACCCCACATTTGTTCCTTATTTTGTGGAAGAGAATGTCATATATTGGAGAGCTCCTACTGAATATGATGATATTATTGGCAATGACATCATCCCATGCAACATACATAAAATGACAGATGAAACATTTGCAGATCTCATCTTTTTCAGTGATGATGAGGATGAAGTCCCCATAGTCTTGAACATTCTGCTCTAAGTCCCTTAGTTATACTGAATTATGCCAGCATTCTTTTCCTGTATAACAGCTATTCCTCCACTGGCATTCTGATCTTATGTGACTTAGAATTATATCAGCACTGTAACAGTTCTAGTTTCTTTAAGAGGAAGTAACTAAATCTGGAAGTTCTAGTTGGCCTAAAGTAGCTTAAAGAGATACTTAAAGGTTCAAGTATTCTGGAAGAATTTCTGGGAGAAAATATTCTGAGCTTTATTCAGGTAGAGAATAAGGATATTTATATATGATCTGAAAGAAAGATCCAAAAGGATCTTGGAAAGAAAGAGAAATACCAAGAAATAGGTTCTTGGCAAAGCTGACTAATACTATTCTACAATGTTCCAAAAGGTTCCATGACTAGCTGAGATAAGATACTTGGTGCTAAGGAAAGACAAGAATGTTCTAGTAGTGTCTGGGTGCTGAGAAAAGATTTCTAAGCAAGTAGAAGGTGCTGGAACATAGTAGAATATTCAAGAAATGACAAGAAAAGACTGACTAAAAGATATGAAAAATATACTAAGACTAAATATAACTGTGAAATTGTTACATCCCTCCCTTCTTAAGAACTAATATCCTCATTGAGTTCTTAGGTAACACAAGGCTAGATATACTTAACCAAAATTTCTCAAACTTGTATTGATATATTGGCAGAGATTGGCCATTCTTATATAGGGCAGAGGGCCTATTACCAGACTAACTAACTAGGAGGGGTTTGAACTCAGCTAGTAACTTCATTTCAGTGGACTTTTTGTTTATTAAATGTTCTGCTGATTCCAGGGTTCCAAAGTAAACTTCTAATGCATAAGGCACTGATCATTGCCATAGGTTGTTAATAATCCAAGGAAGTCACTACAGAGATTGAGCAATGTATTTTGCCTTAAAGTCTTGAACTAGATCTTGAGAGTTCTTAAGGTTGACCAGTGGTTCTCAGGTAGCATCATATTCAGGATAACCCATCCACTTGACTAGGTATTCAGGATGGTAGTAGCAGATTCATTTGTCAAGAATTTTCTCAGCTTCATACTCAATATAGTCTTCAATAATCACAGAGGCGGAAGGTTTAGGAATTCAACTAGAGTAGGGTGGTGACTGGTTCTAGGTCTTGAGGTGTGACACATAAAAGACTAGATGTATTCTTATGGTTTCAGGTAGCTTGAGATGGTAGGAGGATGCAGAGACTTGTTCAGTGATCTCGAAAGATCCAATATACTTGGGTTGGAACTTGTTTGAAGGGCAGTTGACTTGAGATTGTATCTTGAGGTTCTCAGTAGATAGTAGGACTTAATCTCCAACAATATAAGTGACATCATGGCATTTCTTGTCAGCATACTTGACTTAATGCTGTTGAGCCTTCTGAAGATTCATGGTAGTAATCTTAAGTAGTTCATCCATTTTGTCTGTAAGGTTCTTGGCAGTTGGGACTTGTATTTGACTGGTTTTCTTGAAAGAGAATAGACTTGCAGGGGTCTCAGGATCTTGACTGTGGAGTAACTGAAAAGGGGAAAGACCAGTAGATGATTGGACAGCATTGTTATATATAAACTCCACATAAGTCAGATAGATGTCTCAATTATCTTGCTCATAAGAAACATAGTTTCTAAGCATTTGTTCTAGAGTTCTGTTCATGTGCTCAGTTTGTCCATCAGTTTGTAAGTGAAAGGCAGTAGACATAGCCAATTGAGTTCCCAGAGTCTTGAAGAGGGTTTGCCAGAAGTGGCTGGTGAACTTGGGGTCACAATCGCTAACAATTACTCATAGTAGACCATAGTGATGAAAGATGGACTTGAAGAGGATTCTTACAATCTCGGGTGCAGTAGTATTGATAGTGGTTGGTTTAGCAACCATAGTCTTAATCAGGCAGTCAATGAATATGATGATAGCATCAGCACCAGATTGGGTTCATAGTAGTTGAGTTACAAAGTCCATAGTGACTTGCTTAAACTTCTTGATAGGAATTGGCAGTAGTTATAGCAAACCAGTGAGTACTTGATTAATAGACTTGTTGTGCTGACATAGATTATAGCTAGCAACATAGTTCTTGATTTCCTTGACCATATTTGGCCAATAGTAGTAGTATTGGATGTTCTTGACAGTCTTCTCAATTTCCAGGTAACTGGTGAGAGAGGAGTCATAGTGTTTTTGCAAAACCTTATAGCATAGATTCATGTTTTCAGATAGGTAGACTTGGTCTTGATGATAGATCAGATTGTTCTTGACAGTATATGTATCCTTGAGTTTATTTGAGAAGACTCTAGTGGCAACTGTATCTTCTTTGTAAGCTTGCCTGATTTGGTCTAGGAATTCTGATGCCAAGGTGACTTGAATGATTGTAGTGAGGTCTAGGTGTCTTGGTAAGGCATCTGGTACTACAAGTGTCTTGCTGAGCTTATAGATAATTATCAGATTGAAGGTTTGAAGCTTGAGGCTCTACTTGGCTTATAGATGTGATAGAGTAGGTTGGGTATTGATATACTTGAGAGATTGATAATCAGTAATGACATCAAACTCAACACCTTCTAGATAGCATCACCAGTAGTCTAGTATATGTATTATTGCTAGTAGTTTCTTCTTGTGAGTAGCTAGCTTTTGTTCAGCTGGAGCCAGCTTGCGGGACTCAAAGGCAATAGAGTGATGTCCTTTACCATCATTTTGTGACAGGACTACTCCAATGGCAAAATTTGATACATTAGTAGTGACTCTGAATTTTAGGCCTTGATCTGCATTATACAGGACTGGAGTATGGGTCAGGTGGTTCTTAAGTTCTTGAAAGGCTTGTTGATAGAAGAGATCTTAGGTGTAGGGTATATAGTAGTCTGAGTGTAGGGCCTTCCCAATGAGGTTAGTCAGTGGCTCAGCAATATCAGAGAAGTTTCTAACAAAGCAGCAATAATAGCTAGCTAGACCAAGGAAGGGAGTTCTGTGAGGTTTGACAGAATGGGCCATTCTTCAATTGCTTCTATCTTGTGTGGGTCTACTTGAATTCCTTGTGTAGAGACAATGTAGCCAAGGTATTCAACTTGTTCCTTGAAGAATTCACACTTCTTGAGCTTGGCATAAAGCTTGTGTTTTCACAGAACCTCCAGGACTATTCAAATATGTTTGAGGTATTCTTCTTTAGTTGTACTAAAGATCAGAATGTTATCAAGATATACCAACAGAAAAATAAATAGTTGGTCCTTGAATATCTTATTCATCAGAGTCTGGAATATAGCAGGTGCATTGGTGAGACCAAATGCTAAGACCAGGAATTCGTAGAGTCCAAAGAGGATCATAAATATAGTCTTGAGAATGTCTTCTGGCTTGATTCGAATCTAGTGGTATCCTGACATGAGATCTAACTTAGTGAAGTACTTGGCATTCTTGAGAGTATCAAAGATTTGATCAATCAAGGATAATGGATAGTAGTTTTTGACAGTGAGTTTGTTGAGTGTATGATAGTCTATATACATTTGCAGGGTACCATCCTTCTTCTTGACAAATAAGACTGGTGAGCCATAAGGAGATTTACTTAGCTAGATGGCTCCTCATACAAGTAGTTCTTCTAGTTCCTTCTTGACTGCTTTAATTTCAAGTAGTGACATGTGGTACATATATTTCTTAGGTAGTACAGCTCCTAGGGTCAGTTCAATTTCATGATCAACTTCTTGTGTAGGTGGTAGATCAGGTAGCTTGTCTGGAAAGACATCCTCAAATTCCTCTAGTAATAGCTTGACACTTTTATTGACTGATAGTCTCTTGTCTTGTTTCTTGGGGCAGATCATTACAATAAAGGCATGCATTGCCTTCTTGAGTGCTTTCTTATACTATATAGCTGACAGTATTGCAATCTGGGTCTTGCTCATGGTCTTGTCTGTCTTAATCATAATGTTGGCTCTATCTTGAAGTAGGGTGACTTTATTCTTACACCAATCAATATCTGGATTGTATTTTATAAGCCAGGGTTTTTCTAAGATCAGGTTATGATCTCCTAGTAGTGCAACCTCAAAGTCTACTCATTCCCAATATTTCTGGATCTTAATGGGCAGTTTGGCAGCAATTGACTTGATGGGGTGCAGAGTACCATCTACAGTGACTATACTATTAATCTTGGGTGCAGGCTTGGTGAGAATCTTGAGGTTTTTGATGAGATTCTGATTGATGAAGTTCCCTACAGCTCCACTATCTATGAGTACTTGAACTTCTTTTTCTTTGACTAGGTCTTTGAAAATGAGCATAGCTTGAGCTTAATTTTCATTAAGACTTGCTGCTTGATCAGTGCTGCCAAAACCCTTTTGATCTCATTTGGTTTCAGAGAGTTCTTGGACTTCTGTAATCTTGAGTTGACTGGCTTTTTCCAGGATCATTTGCACAACTCGGTCTCCTTCTTTAACTATGTAGTCTTGATCCTTCTAGTTGACAAGCAAGACTTGAACTTATCCTCAAAAGTCTGAGTCAATGACACCAGTACCTACATCTAAATGATATTTGATACTAAGTCCTGATCATGGTGCAATTCTAGCATAATGTCCTTCAGGACATTGGACTGCAATTCCAGTAGGCACTAGAGTGCAGTCCTTGGCTGGAATAGTGACTTGTTTGACTGAGTGTAGGTCAAGACCAATGGCTCCTTCTGTTTGATATTGAGAGACCTGGGCCTTTGGATAAAGCTTCTTGACCTTGAGCTCAAGTTGACTGGTAGTGGGATTGACAGATGTGTTCTTAGACAACATAGTGACTGGTCTTGAGGGTTTGCTAGTCTTCCTAGGACATTTGGTTGCAATGTGCCCTGTCTGGTAACAGAAGAAACAAGCTCTGAATTTCTTCAGATAGTCCTTTTCTTCAGGGGTGAGCTTAGTGTTCTTTTTATTCATAGTGTCTAAGTCTATTAGTGCTGGGCCAACTGTCCTTGGTTGGTTTCTGTAGCAGTTCTCAAAGTGGTTCTTTTTGTAGTATTCTGGTTTGAAGCAGTTGCCAAAGGTGATGATATCAAATCTATTGGTGATTCTCATGGCTTCATCAAGAGTTTTGAACTCTTCTAGCTCAACCTTGACTTGTGTGTTTCCCTTCAGACCTCAGACATAGTGGTCTATCTTTTCATCCTCAGATACTGCTGATAGCTTGAGTAGGATTGACAAGAATTGTGTATTATAGCTTTACACAGACTTGAGTTGCTTGATGTTCACTAGCTTGTCCCTGGCTAGCTTGGTGGTATTAGCAGGTTTGAACTGCTTGTGAAGAGCTCTCTTGAAAGCTTCCCAATCTCTGATTCATGCATATAAGTGTACATATATAACCATAATATGATTGTGCCACCAGATGGCTACATTTCCTTAGAGAAGTGTGGTGGCAAATTGGACTTACATGTCATCTTCCATTCTTGTGAGCTCGAAGTATTGATCCAATTGAAAGGTCTATACATCTGTAGATAGTCCTTCTTGATGGCTGTCAAAGGTATCTGGCTTGAGTAGCTTGAAACTGACTGGTGCTATAGCAGGATATAATGTACCTGTAGTTTGTATTTTCTGCTGTTCTAGTTGTGCTTGAAGTTCTTGAATTTGGTGGACCATGGCATTGATTATATCTTCTATGTTGAGCTGTAATTCTCCTGCTTCTTCTATAGCAGAGGGGTCTGACTGGTAGACTGACTCTTCATGGCTCATTTCGGGTTCATGTAACTAGTTGTGACTGGTTTCCAAATTTGTGTGATGTTTCTTAATAAGGCAAGGTGTAACAACACTGCTACTACTAAGTGTAATAGTTCTAGTTTCTTTAAGAGAAAGTGACTAAATCTGAAAGTTCTAGTTGGCCTAAAGTAGCTCAAAGAGATATTTAAAGGTTCAAGTGTTCTGAAAGGATTTTTGAGAGAAAATATTCTGAGCTTTATTCAGGCAAAGAACAAGGATATTTATATATGATCTGAAAGAAAGATCTGGAAGAATCTTGGAAAGAAAGAGAAATGCCAAGAAATAGGTTCTTGACAAAGCTAACTAATACTATTCTACAATGTTCTGAAAGGTTCCATGACTAGCTGAGATAAGATACTTGGTGCCAAGGAAAGACAAGAATATTCTAGTGATATCTAGATACCAAGAGAAGGTTTCTAAGCAAGTAGAAGGTGCCAGAACATAGTAGAATGTTCAAGAAATGACAATAAAATACTGACTAAAAGATGTGAAAAATATACTAAGACTAAATATGACTGTGAAATTGTTATAAGCACCTTTTTCCTATATTATTGAAATTATACCAGTATCCTGAACCTATACAACCATCTATGCCAACACTAGAACTTGGCAGTTTTCTGTATTCCAGTATTTTATTTAGTTATTGGAATTTATATTTAGCTTTATATCTTAGCAACTATTAAATTATATTTTGTATAAATACCCCTCTTATTTTCTTCGAAATAAAGTCAGTTCCTCTCAGTATAATATATACAATTCCTTGCAAGCAATCTAAAAGAGATAATAAGACAGTTTAAAGATAAGAAGTTTGAAGACTATAAGATCTTAAGAAGATACTCCAATAAGAACTTGCTTATAACAAACTTGAGTTAGTCTAAGAGATACACCTTGAAGAGAATCTGATATATTTGAAGGACTTAGCAACCACTATATAATATTATATAAGAATTTCTTTTTTTACTGTTATACTAGTTATAAAGTTTTGATAGATAATCTTCTAAGTTTCTTTTTTATAACTTATACCCTCTCTATCTTGAATTAGTTTACTATATCTATTATAAAGTAGTAGAAGAGAGATAATAGTAATAAGTTGTCTTTTTATCAGTATCAGATCAGTGCTTTCTCTACTTTTTTATAGTTTCTAGTATCTCTGATTATATCTAGAGTATACTTATTTTGGTATAGTACTTTCTTTCTTTTATTATCATTAATAAGATATTATTATAGTATATTATAGACTATATAGGAAGTTGGCCAACCTTGGATATTAAGTAATAGTATAAGTTATTTACAAATTATCAGTATTTATAGTGAGATTCTCTGAGCTTTGATAAGCTTTCTGGCAAATATAGTTCTAGTATAGATAATGATTTTTCAGATAAGATCAGAAAAGGAAAAGAGATGGTCA